>JH720140.1:0-12042 GCA_000231845.2 Tetrahymena malaccensis 436 | reverse complement strand
TTAGTTTATTGAAGAAAATATTAGTTAGTTAGAAGGAAAAATGAATAAAAAATATGAATTAATGATAAAGAAATTATTAAATAATTAAAGCTAAGGTTGAAAATGTAAAATAAGATATAAAAATTTGAATAAAATTAAAAATAAATACTATAATAATATTTCTTAAAAAAAATTTAAACTTGATAGTAATGTTAATATAAATAATTTTAATTATTATAAATTTAATTTACCTGAGTTAGATATGGAGATCAGTGTGAGTTTAAAGTTAAGAGTTTAAAAACTTTTTTATGGAAAAAATAAAATTAAAGGGTAATTAATTAAAAAGTAAATATTTACATCTTTTAAGTTTAAAAAGTATTTATTCTATTTTATCATTTATTTTTTTGATATTTATTTAGAAACAATTTATTTAAATTTAATAAATTACAGAAATATTTAATTAATTAATTGTTTTTTAATAAGATTAAATTTGGATAGAGAGAATCAATAAAACTGAGATCAAATATAAATTTAGAATATTAATGATAAATAAGAGATATGTAACTATTTAGAAAGTTTTTTAATAAATTGGCTAATTTTTTATTTATTTAAATTTTAATAAATAATGGACTTTCGTCTCTGATCATCTCAGTGAGGAATTACGGTAGTGGAAAATATTAAAAATAAATTATCCGACTTTTGCATTAAATTTCAGAAAAATATAATAATTAAAATGATTCTGATAAAATTAATTTCTCAAATGATACGAAAAGTGTTATCGAAGGGAATATAAACATGAAGAGATCTGAAGATGAAAATCAAGAATTATAAAATTTAAATTGGTGAAACTACAAATTTAGAATCTATTATAATAGAATATTTTTTAAATTCTTTTTAAATTATTCTTATAAAATATAAAATTTCCTTCTGAATCTTCAATCTGATAATATATTTAAGAATTTGCATTCAATGCTAAGCAAGAATTGTTGGAAATGGTTAAAAAGGAGCTAAAAGATAATAAATATTTCTCCATAGAATATGACCATTGGGCTTCGATCAGCAAATAGATAGATACCACTATTAATATCCGTTCTATAAAAAACATTTTTACTATTCGTTGCATGATAATTGGTAAGTTTCAAATTGAATATGAGACAGGATTGACTATTAGCTAGAATCTAAATAAATAATTAACTTACTAAGGTCTAGTAAACAATAATAATGGTAAAATTATAAATAACAATAATTTTTAAATAATATTTTATTTTGCAGTAAATATTATAAATAGTTAAAAAATATTTTGAGTCTCAGATGGCACCATAACTAATGTCAGTTGCTTTAAAAAATCAAAATTTTTAGATTATTAGCTAATTTATCTTCGCCGCACTTTACATAATGTTATTAAATCTTCAGTTTAAAAGTGCTAAGAAGTAAAAAAATAATTATTAAATGCTATTAAATTGTATTTATTTTAAGAAATCTCCAAAATAGACATAAAGATTAGAATAAGTATTCATTATTTTACAGTAAATAAATTAATATTCTTTTAATAATTTTTTTCTGCCATGTAAAAGTACCTTAAAATCAAAGTTACAAATAATACAAGATGGAACTCTACATTGATTATGATTGAGTAAACCATGAAAAATTACAATGGAATTTAAAAGCTAATGGAAGCTGATAAAATCCTTGCTAAATTATACTTGTCTTCTTCAGAAAGAGAATAAATTGATGAGCTTTATAGCTATTAAAAGGGATATAAATTATTTCCAAAGCATTCTAATCTATACATTCACTATCAGGATCATATCTTACCTTATCTTGAATAGATAAATAATGAATTACCAAATAATACAGAAGTCAATTATATTTACATCAATAATTTTAATACGAATTTACAAAATTATTGAAATTTATTTTTTTTTTTTCAATTTTTTTTAATATTGTATTATATATTCCTAAATTAATAAAAAGTTTTCAATAAAAAATTATTAATTTAATGAAAAAATAGTTAAAACTATTTGATATGATTGGTTAATGAAAAAATATTTCATTTTATACTGAATGCTTTCTATAAGGAACACTGATTATATATTCCATTTCTTATAATTTCTCATTTATTCAACAGATTAAATTAGCTTTTTCTTTTCATTTTAGTTTATAATTCTGTCATTTTCTTCATTTCTTTAAATTAAAAATTATGGTTTATCACTTTATAAACATATTGCTTTTTAATCTTCATTTTATAAGCAATTTACTATGTCTTTAGGCTATTATCTTATAATCCATTCATATAACCTAATTAAAATTCTGTAAATTTTGCTCCTTCCATTCCTCCACATAAGATATCATTTTCTTCTGTTATCTAATATTATTAATATATTTTTTATTAATTTTCGAAATTTAGCAAATTTTTTTAATAAAATAATTCTCTATTTTTAAGCATCTCTCTTTAAAAAAACAACTTTTAATGATGAGATTTGAATTAAATCTTTCTAATAATTAGGTAGAGTTGAGCATCCTCTATTTAATGAAATAAGAAATAATTATATGCCGTATGCATTAAAGATACCAATTATTTATTATGTTCAAGGTTATTGAAATCCATCATTATAATAAAAAATTGAATACATGAAATAATTTAATATTTTTGGAAGTGATTTACTTAAAAATTAAATGGCTGTAAATTTATTGCATAAAAATCAAATTTTATATAATAATTATTTAGGATAAATAGATAGTTTTATTATTTTAATTAAGCTTATTATCTTTAAATAGGCTTTAAAAATAATTTCTTAAATTTTGTGTTTAGTTCAAAAATAATTAAATGATTAAAAATAATAAATAAAAAGTCAAAAATTGTTTACTGATGAAAACAAAAATAAAGAACAATTTATTTTTCATATAAAGTATAATATTATAATAGCCATAAAAAAATTTTTATTGAATAAAAAACTATTGGATGATTTATTTACAACTTCTACTTTATTTGTGCATTAATAACTTTATGAAAATTCGCAGAATTTACTACTGCTTGTACAGTCTTGTTATGAATAAGTTGTTTAGCATTGCATTTATTATTTAGTTTAACATTTATAGCTATTCCAACTGCAATTTTTTTGAGAGCTACAATTATTTTAATCTGTAAGGACTGAACATTAAACTTTATTCGTGCAAGTTCCCTAAACAGGTGCTGTGTATGCGCAATATTAACTTGCAGATTAGCAATCTTTAGCTTATAAAGTCTAGCAATAATTATTAACTTAATTACAACTTCCAGGTACACCACTTGAAACTTTACAATATTTATTTGAGTTAGTTTAATTTGAGCAAACATCTAGATAGTAGCGACTCGTGCATCCAAGTATACAATATTTATTTTGCTTGCAACCTTGTAAACTTAGTTAATTACAAACTTCTAAGCATTATCCATTTTTAAACATGCAAGCATTATCAATACAGTCTTACTCGTTAGTATTTGAAGAACAGGGAGAGCCATTATTTTCATTTATTGAATAACATGAAGCACAAAAATTTTCATCACATGATTACTAATTATCTTCACATGATCTGTCTATATAACTACTTTTAGCTTATACTGGTGGAGTGTATGTACATTATGGTGCTGAGCAGGTTTGTTAACTGTTTTAATTTTAGCAAAATGCTTATAAAGGATTTCCCTGTAAAGGTTTGCATGACTCAGCTATTGGAGGATTCCATTAACAACTGGGGTTTGCTTGACATTAATCAGAACTTGCCAAGGTAGTACAGTCCATAACTTACTAACATTATGAAGGAAACGAATTACAGTAATTAGAATTAGCTGAGCTTTCGCAAGTAGGCTAATCAAAACTCTCACATTTATTCATGCATGTTGTAGACTACACAGAATATTAGCAGTATTTATCTACAAATTGGCATGCTTTTTATGATGCCAATAGGGAGCAGTTTAGTGTAAGATTCATAGCTATGCCTTATGTAAGCATTAATGTTAAGAATAGAAAGATACTTTAACTCATTTCAAAATTTTTTTTTTTAATTAATATAAATAATCTAATCATATAAAGATACTTTTTGAAGAGAAAGTAAAAGATAAAATTTGTGTATAATTAAGGTTTATATACTTCTATTTACTAGTTATTTTTTTCTGTGAAATAGATAAATTATCCTTTTTGAATTAGTTCGAATTAATTGATATAAAAGAAAATTAATTAGCCAAATGTTTGAAAATAAGATAATAAAAATTATTAATATTAGAAAATTAGATTAATCCTTGAATGATTCAAATTAATTTTTTAATCGATTCGAACTAATAATATGTTTATAATGATTCATTCTATATGAAGATAGTTTTTTAATTTAAAATATAAATTTTCAGATTGAATAAAGGTTTTCGCTAAAAATAATATTTAATAGTTGTTCCTTTATATTATAAAATATTTAAGCAGAGCTTGTATAATAACTATCTGGATCCTAACAATATTGACTCTATTTATTGTTTAGATGAATTTAATTTTTTGCATCTTATATTTATAAATTGATATCATAAATAATAATTATTTTAAATAATCTTGATTTTTAAAGTAAATTAATACTAACTGATCAACATTTTTATTTGAATATATTGATTAGTAAATTAAAGAGAGAGAAAATGTGATTACTTTTGGTTGTTAAAAAAAACTAATTTGATGGAGCGCAAATTCAGTTTGAATATTAATTTAAAAAATGAATATAAATCTTATTAAAAACAAAGATAATATAAATTTCAGAAAAATTAGCTCTATATTACATATATTTAATTTAGTAAATTGTGTGATTTCAGTTAAGTATACTGTAGATACTCATAAATTAAGGCCGCTTTTAATTAAGGCCGATTTTTTGAACATTTTTTGAAAATTTCAAATAGTTAGGTTAGATTGGGCATCTTCTATTTAATGAAATATGAAATAATTATATGCAGTATATATTAAAGATAGCAATTATTATGGTAAAAGTTATTTGAGTACATCGTTACAATAAAAAATTGAATGTACGAAATAATTTAATATTTTTATAAATAAAAATACAAAAATTGTTTACTGATGAAAACAAAAATAAAGAACAATTTATTTTTCATAAAAAGTATAATATTATAATAACCATAAAAAAATTTTTGTTAAATAAAAAACTATTGGATGATTTATTTACAACTTCTATTTTATTTGTACATTGATAACTTTATGTAAATTGGCAGAATTTACTACTGCTTGTACAGTCTTGTTATGAATAAGTTGTTTAGCATTGCATTTATTCTTTAGTTTAACATTTATAGCTATTCCAACTGCAATTAGTTTGAGAGCTACAACTATTTTAATCTGTAAGAACTGAACATTAAATTTTGTTTGTGCAAGTTCCCTAAACAGGGGCTGTGTATGCACAATATTAACTTGCAGATTAGCAATCTTTAGCTTATAAAGTCTAGCAATAATTAGTAACTTAATTACAACTTCCAGGTACACCACCTTAACAATTACAATATGTATTTGAATTAGTTTAATTAGAGCAAACATCTACATATAAACGACTCATACATCCTAGTATACAATTATTATTTTGCTTGCAACCTTGTAAACTTAGCTAATTACAAACTTCTAAGCATTATGGATTATTAAACTGGCAACCACTATTAGTACAGTCTTATTCATTAGTATTTAAGTTACAGGGATAGTTATTATTTTCATTTACTGAATAGCATGAAGCACAAAAATTTTCATCACATGATTTCTAATTACTTTCACATGATCTGTTTATATAACTACATTTAGCTTATACTGGTGGAGTATATGTACATTATGGTGCTTAGCAGGTTTATTAACTATTTTAATTTTAACAAAACGCTTATAAAGGATTTCCTTGCAAAGGTTTACATGACTCAGCTATTGGAGGATTCCATTAACAACTGGTGTTTGCTTGACATTAATCAGAATTTGCCAAGGTAGTACAATCTATGACTTACTAACATTATGAAGGAAATGAATTACAGTAATTAGAATTAGCTGAGCTTTCGCAAGTAGGCTAATCAAAACTCTCACATTTATTCATGCATGTTGTAGACTACACAGAATATTAGCAGTATTTATCTACAAATTGACAGGCTTTTTATGATGCCAATAGGGAGCAGTTTAATGTAAGATTCATAGCTATGCCTTAAATAAGCATTAATGTTAAGAATAGAAAGATACTTTAACTCATTTAAAATTTTTTTTTTTAATTAATATAAATAAACTAATCATATAAAGATACTTTTTGAAGAGAAAGTAAAAGATAAAATTTATGTATAAATAAGGTTAAAAAACTTCTATTTACTAGTTATTTTTTTTGTGGAATAGATAAATTATCCTTTTTGAATTAGTTCGAATTAATTTATATAAAAGAAAATTAACAAAAAGCTTGAAATTTAGATAATCAAAATTATTAATATTAGAAAATTAGATTATTCCTTGAATGAATCAAATTAATTTATTAATCGATTCGAACTAATATTAGGTTTATAATGATTCATTCTATATGAAGATAGTTTTTTAATTTAAAATATAAATTTTCAGATTGAATAAAGGTTTTCGTCTGGATCCTAAACAATATTGACTCTATTTATTGTTTAGATGAATTTAGTTTTTTGCATCTTATATTGATATATTTATATCATAAATCATAAATTAATAAAAAGTGCTCGTTTTAAAATTTTAATAAATATATTGGTTAAATTATTTTAAATATGCTTGATTTTTAAAGTAAATTAGTGCTAACTGGTCTACATTTTTATTAGTAAATTAAAGAAAATAAAATTTGATTACTTTTGGTTGTGAAAAAAAACTAATTTGATGGAGCGCAAACTCAGTTTCTATATTTATTTAAAAAATGAATATAAATCTTATTAAAAATAAAGATAGTATTAATTTCAGAAAAATTAGCTCAATTTTACATATCTTTAATTTAGTAAATTGCGTATTTTCAGTTCAGTAAATATTTTTTATATTTTTAGATTTAGTTTATATAATCTATCAGAAAATTAATAATTCCATTCTATAAATTGGAGAAATTAAAACCATAACAAATTAAAGTTAAAAATGATATGTAAAAGCTATGAAACATTATTCTAAAAAATAATTTATTTTTATTTTTACAGAATTATTCTATCTTCTATTTAGTTTATTAATATATTATTTATTAAATGTAAAATTGGCTTTATGCTAATTTTTTATTAATTAAGAAATATATTATTTAAGTCACTTAAAAATAAATCTGACATCAATTTAATTTTTTAATTTTAAATATATATAGTAAAATATTAACTCTCTCTCAGGACAGATTTAATTTCATCTATCCCCTTATCATAATATAATTTCAAAATAGTTAATTCTTACAAGTATGTTCACAAGATATATGAGGAACTGCATTATTAAAAGTGTGATAATTAATAAAAACATATTTTATATAGTAAAAGTCTAAAGCAAATTAATCATAAATATTCAAAGATTCATTAAACTATATTTATTCAGGACCATAATGAAAATCAAGATAGCTATAAATAAATATATTAATTATTTCTGAATAAATATGAAAGATAGAATAGCTCAAAAATTGAATTGAATTTTATAAAAAGTAATTTTAAATAAATGGCTTGTTTATTTATTAATATAAATATTCTTATGCTATTATTATAAAATATAAACATAAGTTTTAATTTAAAATTAAAAAAATTATAATATCCATTCACCCATAAAATTATTAAATTGATTAATTTCCTGTTTGAAGCCTTTTATAAGGATTTGGTTCCTATTGATATGGAGCAGCATGTAATAATTTTCTCTTTTTTTGGTTACAATTTTCAATTGTAGGAGATTATTCTAAATCAATAATTGAGTCATCATATTTAGAAGATAATTCTTCCTATTTAATTTGACTCTGTTTAAAATTTATTTGCTTAGAATTTTATTCTTTGACATTTTACTAACTGATTGGTACATTTTAAGATGAGGATGATTATTATTATTTTTTTTAAGGTTAATTAAAAGAGTTTTATTCATTAATAATATTTTGCATAAATGAAATAAATTCTTCTTGAATGTTCCAATTTGAGAGAGAGTATTAGATAGCTGTTCCTTAAATTGGATTGTAGAATAATATATTTTTAATATCTGTCTTATATTTTTTTTAAGAATAGATATTTTCCCTAAAACCTGTAATAATAAATAAAAGAAAAATGAATTAAATCTAATTATTATAAAATAAATATGAGAATAAATTACTGTTAGCATAGCTTATTTTCAAACTGTCAGTTATTCAAAAGACTAAATAATTTCATAGATTGTATCTTTACTAAAAATTGTTTCATTTTCACAAAAGTTTTTATAACTAATTTCATCATAGATTTAAAGTTCTTTATAATCTTGTTATTTAAAACATTTGTCTAATATTTTCAATAGGCAGTCTTTGATATTTTTTTGCTCAGAAAAGGGATCTTGGTTGAAAATGTATTTATACTAATTTGATTTTTTTACTTATAATAAAATGCAAGCTGCATAAATAGCACTATAAAGCTATTATTAATTTTTCTCTAAAGATAGTTATTTATTCTCAAAAGATTTAAGCATATTTTAAAGATAATTAAATTCCTTAAAATTTTTAAATCTTATTACTTAAAGGTAATATTCTTTTTTATTCATTTTCAATTATTCCTTCTTGATTTTTTCTAAAAAGAGCCTTAAAAGCATACTATTGTTATAATTTAAAAATATAATGTATCTTAAAATATTGAAATAAAAGAAATATTTAAAAATTTTTTTAAGTAAATTCTATTAAAAAATTTTATTGGCCAAAATTTAAGCAATGGGACTTTATTCATATCAATAGATTGAATTAAGTATATAAAAAAATTATTATTATTTACATTTAAATGTAAGGAAACAGTAGATTTTGATTATTCCTAAAATAACTTTTTATTATTCACTGAGCATTTGTTATTTATTGTACACTTCTTTCATATTAATATGAATGTTTTAAATAAATTTTTAGGATGCTTTAAGCTCATTTAAAAACTAAGCACTGCTTAGATTATCAAAAAAATCACTCAATCTGTAATTTTGACTTTAAGAAAATTCCTTTTAATAAAAGTTGTAATTATTTTCCTCAATCAAGACACCAATATCCTTAATATATGATTCTTAGCTTATACCATTAAAATTCGAGATGCCTAAAAATTTAATTAAGTTATTAAAATATTTTTTAAATATCAAATAATCAATTAATTTTCTGTAATTATTACAGAAATAGAATAATCTCAGTATTTCAGCAGCCCTAGTACAGCCAACATAAAACCGACACCTCATTTCTTCTATTTTTGATTGAATATCTCCTTATCTTAAAAATGACATAGGAATAACATCATCATTCAACCCAATAAAGAATACTATTTTCCATTCTAATCCCTTAGCTTTATGAACAGTTGACAAAGAAATTTTGTTTTATTATTCGATTTAATGGTTATAGTCAAAATTAGAATTATCTCCAATTACACTATATTAAGGCAATATCCTTTTATCTTTATAATTATCAAAGTAGTTATTTATTTTATAATTTTACTCTTCAATAAGAAACTCTATTTATTTAAGTGACCATTGAATGGGACTAATCATAGCAATATCTGAATATGAATATCCTTAATCAATGTAAGAATTAGTTGAGACAACATTACTTTCAAATTATTCTTTGTAACTCTAATAGCCTTCTAACTTAGGAATCTATTTCTACCTGTTGTCATCTTCTGAATTTATTTCTTTAGGAAAAATATTTAAAAATATTTTTTAATAAAAATAAAATAAATTTACCTTAAAAAGCACTCATTAAATTATAGTTTTTATTTTAGCTTTTAATGATTTCATTAGTAAAAAAAGTAATTTCCTAAGAACTTCTAAAATTTACAGATAGATATTTATCATATCAAGATACTTATTTTTCAATTTTTTGTTAATTTCTTTGATATCAACATTTACTTGAGAACTCAAAAATTTTTTATCAGATCCTCTAAATTGTTAAAACACATCACGTAATTAATAAAATAAATTTATAAATTTGAGATGAATCAGTAAAATTATTACCAACTGCAACAATGTTAGATCCACCATACTACTTAAACTTCAATAAAAATTTATACTAATATTCATTAATATCTTAAAACTCATCAAAATAATTATTTTATATCCTCCAAAGATTTTCTTTAAATCTTACTCACTAAAATTTTAGTAATTTATATTAAGAAGATCAAATTGTTTTTCAACTAAAGTAATATCTATTTCTTCTTACAATTAATCTTTTTATTAATTACTGTCTAGTTTTTTGATTTATTCATAAAGTTTAGTTATTAATTTATCAAAATTTTTAATTTCCATCTAATTAGCTTATTCTTCACCATATAAATCAACTGCTCTTTTCTGTATGTCGTTTATTGCTTAGATGTTAAATGTAGTTATACAAATCTATTTATTATCTATTCCTTTTGTTATAGCTTATTTTACAAACTAAAGAATGCATTCAGTTTTTCCAGATCCAGAGCAAGCATTTACCTTGATATCTCTATCCACTGGTGATAAAATAAAATTCTTTTACTCTTCAGTAAATTTATCTAAATCACTTTTCTATTTCATTAAATTTTACATATTTATAATTCAAGCTCTTTTATATGTTTTTATTAAAAAATTTATTATCTATCTGCATACATTAAGTTTTTAAAGAATTCAAATCATGTAAAAACACATTGTAGTATTTGATAAAGGTGTCTAGTATTAAATAAAAGTGTTTGATTTTTAAAAAAGTGTTTTATTTTAATTTTTTCTATTTCATATAAATAAAAGTGTTTCTAATTTATCTCAGATCTTGCTTCCTTAATTAAAAAATTTTTTGAAATTAATTATTAAAGAAAAAGTTAAATAATATTTATTTACTTTTTTATTTGGAATAGATAAATATTTTAATTTATTTTTCATATTACTAAATAATTATTAAATATATTTAATTATTAAAGAAAAAAGTTAAATAATATTTATTTACTTTTGTATTTGGAATAGATAAATATTTTAATTTATTTTTCATATTACTATATAATTATTAAATATATAAAAGACCATCAAGTTTCTAAAAATAAAATAAAGGTTTTTAATGTCAAAGCATTTTAGCATTTTAAGTATTTGAATTTTCAAATAAACTGATATAGCCATCCATTCAGATTTTTAAATATAATGAAGTAAAATTTTTTATTTGTTAATTTTTTTTATGAGGAAATATAATTTCTAATTTAATATGTTATTTTCACAATTAATAATGCTTATTACAATATTTTTAAAGATAAAATAAAAAATTTGAAAGCAATTATCATTAATATTCTAAATTTATATTTGATCTCAGTTTTATTAATTCTCTCTATCCAAATTTAATCTTATTAAAAAATAATTAATTAATTAAATATGTTTGTAATTTATTAAATTTAAATAAATTGTTTCTAAATAAATATCAAAAAAATAAATGATAAAATAGAATAAATATTTTAAGAGCTTAAAAGATGTAAACATTTATTTTTTAACTAATTACCCTTTAATTTTATTTTTTCCATAAAAAAGTTTTTAAACTCTTAACTTTAAACTCACATTGATCTCCATATCGAACTCTGGTAAATGAAATTTATAATAATTAATCATATTTATATTAACATTACTATTAAGTTTAAATTTTTTTTAAGAAATATTATTAAAGTATTTATTTTTAATTTTATTCAAATTTTTATATCTTATTTTTCATTTTCAACCTTATCTTTAATTATTTAATAGTTTCTTTATCATTAATTCTTATTTTTTATTCATTTTTCCTTCTAACTAACTAATATTTTCTTCAATAAACTAATAAAAATAGCTTATTTGTTTTAGATTGTGATATTTTTTAATATCAAAATAAATTAAAACAAAAACAATCTTTTTACTTGATTTATTTACTTTTTGATTCTCATTATATTTTTTAATTTAAGTCATTTTTTAT
>JH720139.1:90337-100754 GCA_000231845.2 Tetrahymena malaccensis 436 | reverse complement strand
ATGAGCTTATGTAATGATAGTAATATTAGTGATGAAGGATTCTCTGCTTTGTCTTAGGCAGTAAAGAATATGAGAAATCTAAAAAAATTAGCTATTTCTATAGATGGTTATAATAAAATAGGTAATACAGGAGCTTTTAGTCTTGGTGAAGCTTTAGGAGAGCTTAAATAGTTGGACTCTATTAAATTGTTTTTAGGTAATTAAAATGAGATATCTTCAGAGGGAGCTAGAGCTATTGCGGGAGGAATATAAAAAATGTTAAACTTAATAAATTTATATGTTAGAATAAACAGGAGCAAACAGATTAATTTAATTGAAATAACTTCATTTTGGTAGATTTTATCTCAGCTCAGTAATTTAGAAGTATTAGAATACTGCTTTTGCTCAAGTATTACAAATCTTGGAGCTTAAGCATTTGCTTAAGGTATTAGGAATTTGAAAAAATTAAAAAAGCTTTAATTGAATTGTTCTATTGCTGATAACTTTACTGAAGAAAATTAATTTACTTTTTTTGAAAGTTTTAAGTATTTGACGAATTTAACTTGCTTAAATCTCTAATTTTTTAACTTTTTTGAAGGGAATAAAATAAATACATGGTATTTATAATCAGCATTACCCTTTTTAAAGAATTTGATTGAATTACATTTAGATTTACATTTTAATAGTAATATTAATAATAATAATCATAATAATCAAAATTTTATTTAATTCGGCAAATATCTTGGTTACCTTACTAAAATTACAATATTGGATTTAAATATTATAGCAAGCCCATTATTAATTTACTAATAAAAATAATAACATTAATTATATATTGAATCAATAATGCGAGGGATAAAAAATCTTATCTAAATTTAAAATTTGTAGTTGAAGATTAACTCAAATTATTTAGGTTAATAAATTTAATAATAAATATTTGAAGAGACCTTCTAAAGTTTGATCAATTTGAAGAAATTAGTTTTGTACTTAACATATCCTGAAATGGCCATGCTAATAGCAAACAGCCTTAAATACCTACAACGTTTAGAATTCCTTCATTTTGACTATAGTTTGGATTCTAAGTATTATAGCCATGAAGAGTTGAAGTGTTTAGGAAAGGGCTTATGCTATTTAACAAATTTGTATGAAATTTCTTTAAATATTTATATCCTACCTATAAAACCTAAACCACCTATATTTACCTTTAGAAGATATAATGATAGTTATTGTAGATTTACGTCTTATTTTCCTAATTCGAATTTTTAAGAAAGACCTAATTCGAATTTTTAAGAAAGACCTAATTCGAATTTTGATGAGGTTGTTAGTGGTATTAAGTCTATTAAGAATCTTGAAAAGTTTTAAACTACTATTAGAAATATTGATAGTTAATTGATGAATGCTTTAGATTGCATTAATACTTTTGAAAATGTGCAAAATATTGATTTAACTCTAGGAGAAGACTCTATATCTGAAACGGAAATATAAATACAATATTCGGAAATAATTTCTGACGATGAAATTTAAGTAAAAAACCAACAAAATTTAAATTATTTAAGTCTAACATAATTAAGTATCAGTATTAAAAAAATGAATGGCTTACAAATAAATAAGTTAGAAAATTTTTTAAGTGCTATTTCTCGTTATAAAAATATTAACACATTTTCTTTAATTGTTTAGGATAGTTTTCTATTTACATTTTAGAAATTCTCATTAATGTGTGCTTCATTAAGCAATTTATCATATTTACGAGATCTTACCTTGAGTTTCTAAGAAAATAATGAGATTGGATCTAAGTCAGCTCTATGCTTAGCAAATGCTTTCAAAAGCTTGCCTGAATTGGAATTATTAAGCTTATAAATTGCTAATTTGAATTATATCTATGATGAAGGAGCTTATTATCTATCAAAAGGAATAAAATCTCTAATTAATTTAAGATAATTTAAATTTTAATTAGGAGGCTGCAATATCTAAAAACAAGGAGCAATCTATATTGGTGAATGTTTATAGTGTCTAATAAACCTTAGAATTCTCTTCCTTGAAATAGAGAAGGATGAAATATGTAGTGAAGGTGCCATTTCAATAGGAAATGCAATTAGGTATCTTACTCACTTAACTGAATTAAAAATTTAAATAGGAGAGTCAAATAAAATTTACAAAGTAGGAGCTTGTGCTTTTGCAAATGGTATGCAGTATTTAAGTAACCTAAAAACATTAAATTTAGTTATAAACCACTCAAACTATATTGAATCATTTGGAGTATCAGTGATATGCGAAGCCTTGAGAAAAATGAATTGTTTATAGGTTCTAAATATGGATTTCGGTCATAATAATATGATAATGTCATCCAACATTTAAGAAATATCATATGTAATAAAATCCTTAAATCTTATTAAAAGTTTTAGTATCATCATAAGTGTAAGTAATTTCACTTCTAATTATTGCAATGAAGTAGTTGATATGATAAAATTGATAGATCCAATTAGTATTATTTTTAATTTTGAAATAAATTAAAGCAAAATTCATCATGAAATTTCGCCTAATAAATAATTTTAAAATAAAAACTTAAAAATTATTACTCATTTCGAAGACTCAGAATACATATTCAAAAGTATCTTTTTACCAATCGAATCAATCATCTAAATACCTTCAGTTAAATAGCTTTAAATCAAAACTAATAGATAAGAAGATATGAGCAAAAAATAATGCTCTATATTAGCAAATATTTTCAATCACTTGTAATCCCTAGAAGATTTAAGGTTACATTTTTTTAAAAAAGGATTTGGATCATTTTTTGAATGTGGAAAAAATCTTTCGCAATTAACTAATTTAAAACACCTAACCTTTAATTTATAAATTTCTTATTCCTCAGAAGGATAATTTATTTAAGAAATAGGATAATAATTAAGCTAACTTCATAATTTGGAGTCATTTTAATTTTTTGTTTGTGCGTTACGAGCAATTGATTTGCTCTTTTTAATAAAATGCATTAGTATTTTGTAAAAGCTAAAATTTGTAAAGATTATTTAAGATGATAGCCCTTATAAAATATTCAAGCGCAATTTATTGGATTAAATCGCAAGGAAAGTTAAAAGATTAGTAGTTTTTAAGGTTGTGATTTGAAATTTTACTAGTTTTCTATGATTACATGATTGATTAAATTAATTAAATACTTATAAGAATAAGTTATTATAAATATGTTAAAAATGTGTGTGTGTTTTGTATTTCAATCTATCAATTAAATATTCTCTTAAACCTTTTTTCAGTTTCTTTCGATATTTCTAATTGGTTATTTTCAAAACCAATCAAAAGTTAGACCATAAAGCAAATATAAATATTTTTTTGATGAGGGAGACAATTTTATTTATTCAAATTATTTATTGGTTTCTTCTCTATAAATACTTTACCAAATAATATATCTATTCTCCATATAAATATACTGCCATAGATGGTATGGTGTATTTTATAATGAAAAATAAAGCATTTTATTATTTATTAAAATTAAAATATTTATTTTAGTATTCATGAAGAGAAGTTTATGTTTTAAAAATAAAAAAAGAAATATTTTATAAATTTTTTGTGATTATTTTTAACTGTTTCAGACTTTTATATACCACCCTCAAACAAAACCTATACTCTTGTTTTTTAATATATACAATTATTACTATCTTCTACTTCCATTTTTTTGTTTTCAAAATTTTGTTACTAACTTATAATTTTTTTGTATTTTTAGATATTTTTTCAATTTCCAAATTTTATAAAATTCATAAATTTCGCTTGAAGAATTGAAGAATCATATAAACTCAATTTCTCTTTTCTAACTGATTCGTGGACAAAAACTTTATATTTTCGTACGCTTGTAAATTTATGATACATGAGAGCAAGTAAACAAATATACTCTCAACAAATTTTATTTGTTGGATTGTAGTTGTTTTTTTTAATTATTTTTTAATAAAAAAATATGTTTGTTAAAACTTAATTTATAGATAGTTTATAGATTTTCTTAAATAATTAAAAGTTTTAATTTATTTTAAACTCAAATAACAAACTTGATATTTCTATCAATAGAACAAGAAATTTATCTATATTCAAATAATATTTATTTAATAACACCATTTATCCAATTTATCTTATTAATATTTAATTAGATTTTTCATTACAAAAATTAATTAATAATTAGGATTAATATATAAAGGAATAAATAAATGGACAATTAGATTATTTTATAAGCATCTAAATCTATTGAAGTCATCAAGCAAGAATTATAAAATAATTCATAGAGAACTTCTATTTCTATTTAGATACAGCATATTAGGTAGCGCTCAACGCAGTTTTTAGATTTGTTGGCAGGTCACCTAAAAAATTAGCAACATTATCAAGATGTCTAAATAACAATTATTAAGAATACATTAATTGGTGATGAAGGATTTTAGATGTTATCAGAATGTCTAAAAGGTTTAGCAAATGTTTAAATATTAAAACTATTTTTAGGAGAGTCATGCTAGGTAGGTTCTTAAGGATTAATTTGTTTGTCTTAAGCAGCATCTAATTTAAAATAGTTATCTGATTTCACGATTATTTTAGATAGCTACAATTATGTTAAAAATGAAGGTTTGATCTCTTTAGCAAGCATCTTTTCAAAGCTCCCAAACCTAGTTAAGCTGTAAGTAAAGATAGGACAATCTAATAGATATGATGATTCAGGAATTACTGCCATTTGCAACAATCTTTAGCTTATTAGGTAGTTATAATATCTGAAATTTGAAATAGATGGAAGTAAAATTAGCAAAATTGGAGCACTGAAAATAGCAGAATCATTAGAATAGCTCACTAATTTGGAAAGTTTAGATTTTGCAATTGAAGCAAGATTAGGAAAAATCGAAGGAGCTAAAGATTTAGCGATTTCTTTGGGCAAATTAGTTAATTTAAAAGTTTTACAATTTTCAATCATTTAAGAAAATAGAATTTGTTCAGAAGTTTCAATAGAGCTATGCAATAGCTTGAAAAAATTATAGAAATTAGAAAGCTTTTTAACAAAAGGTTTTTAGCCTTTCTAAAATGAATAAACAACAGTTTGTTACTCAGAAATATTTGAATAAATACCACAACTAAAAAAGATAAACTTAGAAATTGATTGTCCTTAATTTTAAGGTACATATAATGCTATTTGCTTATCTAATTGTCTTAAGAATTTAACAAACTTAACAGATTTTGATATAAGCTTATGTAATGATAGTAATATTAGTGATGAAGGATTCTCTGCTTTGGCTTAGGCAGTAAAGGATATGAGAAATCTAAAAAAATTAGTTATTTCTATAGATGGTAATAATATAATAGGTGATAAAGGAGCTTATAATCTTGGTGAAGCTTTAGGAGAGCTTGAATATTTGGTATCTATTAAATTGTTTTTAGGTTATTAAAATAAGATACAATCAGAAGGAACTATAGCTATTGCTGAAGGAATATAAAAAATGTCAAACTTAATAAATTTAGATGTAAGAATCAACAGGATCAATTAGAGTAATTTAATTGAAATAACTTCATTTGGGTAGATTTTATCTCAGCTCAGTAATTTAGAAGTTTTAGAATATGACTTTTGCTCAAGTATTACAAATATTGGAGCTTAAGTATTTGCTTAAGGTATAAGGAATTTAAAAAAATTAAAAAAGCTTTAATTGAAGTTTTATGTTGCTTATAGCCTTACTAAAGAAAATTAAATTACTTTTTTTGAAAGTTTTAAATATTTGACAAATTTAACTTACTTAAATCTCTAATTTTTTAACAATTTTGAATATAATGAAATTAATGTCTGGAATTTATCATAATCATTACCATTTTTGGAGAATTTGATTGAATTGCATTTAAATTTGAATTTTAATCATAGTAGTGGTAATGATAATCCTCAAAGTTTTATATAATTTGGCAATGCTCTTGGATCCCTTAAAAAAATTGTCATATTGGATTTATAAATTACAGGGTTAGAAAGTCTTCCATTTTAGTAACAACAATATTATGAAAAGAAATTAATTTTTGAATCAATAGTGCTAGGAATAAAGAATCTTATCTAAATTTAAGATTTATAGTTGAAGATCTATTCAAATAATGATTTATAAATTTAATCTTAAATATTTGCAGAGATGTTCAAAAGTTTGATAAATTTGAAGAAATTAGTTTTGTAAATAACTTCTGATGAGATGGTTATGCAAATAGCTAACAGCTTATAATACCTATAAAATTTAGAAATCCTTGATTTGAACTGTGATTTAAAAAGAAATGTTATAAAAAAACAGAACAATTAGTTGTTATGCTTAGGATAGGGCTTATGCTATTTAAAAAATTTGCATGAAATTTCTTTAGATATTTGTGTTCCATAAGTTACCTAAAAGAATTAGGATTCTGAAGACAATTTATTTTATTGTTAATTTGGAAGAAGGAATGTTCGTTTTAAATAAATATCTGACTAGAGTATAAATAAGATTATTAGTGGAATTAAGTCTATTAAGAATCTTGAAAAGATTCAAACTACTATTAGAAGTTTGGATGGTTTATTAATTAATCTTTTAGATTATACCGATTCTTTTGAAAACTTACAATACATTGATTTAACTATTGGAGAGGAATATTTTTTTTATCTTTCAAAATTATAAAAAAATATTTAAGCAGCATTAAATAATTAAATTGAAGATAATAAAATTTAACTAAAAAACCAAAAAAATTTAAATTATTTAAGTCTAACATAATTAAGTATCAGCATTTATAAAATGCATAACTAAAAGATAGAAAAATTAGATAATTTTTTCAGAAGCATTTCTAGTTTTTATAATGTTAACACCTTTTCTTTCATTATTAAGGATAATGAGCTATTTACTAATTAGTAATTCTAATTAATGTGTGCTTCATTAAGAAATTTATCATATTTAAGAGATCTTACCCTGAGTTTCTAAGAAAAAAATCTTATTGGGCCACAGTCAGCTCAATACTTAGCTAATGCTTTCAAAAGCTTGCCTGAATTGGAATTATTAAGCTTATAAATTGCTAATTTGAATTATATCTATGAAGAAGGAGCTTATCATCTAGCAAAAGGAATAAAATATCTAATTAATTTAAGATAATTTAAGTTTTAATTAGGAGGCTGCAACATCTAAAAAGAAGGAGCAATCTAAATAGGTGATTGTTTATAGTACTTAATTAATCTTAGAATTCTGTTCCTTGAAATAGGGGAGGATAAGATAGAAAGTGAAGGTGCCATTTCAATAGGAAATGCAATTAAGAATCTTACTCACTTAACTGAATTAAAAATTTAAATAGGTGAATCAAATTAAATTCAAAAAGAAGGTGCTTGTGCTTTTGCAAATGGTATGCAGTATTTAAGTAACCTAAAAACATTAAATTTAGTTATAAACAACTCAAACTATATTGAATCAATTGGAGTATCAGCTATATGTGAAGCATTAAGCAAAATGAATTATTTAAACAGTCTAACTATGGATTTAGGTGATAATAATTTAATATAGTCATCTAGCATTTAAGAAATATCATAAGCGATAAAAGCTTTAAATCTAATTAAACAAATTTAAATCATCATAAATGTAAGCAAGTTCACTTCTAATTATTGCAACGAAATAATCAATATGATAAAGCTGATAGATCCTGTAAGTATTATTTTTAAATATGAAGAAAATAATAATAAAATTATTAATGAAATTTTACCTAATAAATAAATTTAAAATAAAAACTTAAAAATTATTACTAATTTCCAAGACTCAGAATATATGTTCAAAAGCATCTTTTTACCAATCAAATCAATCAATTAAAAACCTTCAGTTAAACAGCTTTAAATAGAAAATAATTAATACTCAATTAGGGGCAAAGAAGAACACCCTAAATTAGCAGATATTTTCAATCTCTTGCAATCCCTAGAAGAATTAAAACTAAATTTTTTTTAATATAAAATTGGAGCTGCAGCTCACCAATGTGGAAAAAATCTTTCAAAATTAACTAATTTAAAGCACTTAAGCTTGAATTTATAAATATCAAATGATATAACTGGATAATTTATCTAAGAAATTGGATAATAACTAAGTTAACTTCATAATTTGGAGTCATTTTAATTATTTCTTTGTAATCAAAGCGATTTACTATCAATTGACTTGTCATACTTAATAGAATGCATTAGTATTTTGCAATAATTAAAATTTATTAAAATTTTTATATGGCAAAATCCTAATAAAATATTGTAGAATATTTTATTTAATTAAGTAGCAAGGAAAATTAGAAGATTAGTTATTATTAAGATTGAGATAAGAAAATTTTGATTGTTTGATCATTATAATGTTTGATTTAATTATAGTTAAATATTTACAAAAATTCAGTTATTTTCAACAAATTAAAATATGTGTTTTTTATTTCGATTTATTATTTATTCATGTAAACCTTATATTATATTTTTTAATATATTAGAATTGTTATTATTTTATCTTGTTTATGTTTAAGTTCAAATTTTGGAATTTAATTATCTGATTAAGATTTTTTTTAAAAAAATAAAGGAAATGCTTGCATATTTTTATATATATTGGGTATAGTTTTTGTAATTTTTAATAAATTTTTTAAAGACACTCAATAATTTTAATTTGGCATAATCGATATTAAATGTAATTACATATAAACTTAAAAAAAGAATGTATTTTATTTCATTCATAGATATTTTAATATATCGCAGTCATCAGTTAGTTATCAAATATTTTTTTTCAAATAGCAAAGCGCTATACATACTTTGAGAGTAATCTAAAAATATTGGCAGATTTTAATATTGGATACAAATGGTGCAAATAAATACCACTCAAAACGAATATAGTACAGTGTGGAATGTTTGACTATAAAAAATTAACTTACTTTTCTTAAAATATTAGATATAGAAACTAATTATACAATCAAAATTGATATAAAAAGAGTGTAATTAAATTAGTTTATATTGAGTGTTTTCTTTAAAAAAATATCAATTTATTCTTTTATTTGTTAAAATATTAGAGTTAAAATCAGATTAATTACTTTCTATTTAATAAGTAATTCTAATTCAGCATCTTTATATAATTATTCGTTCTCCTGGGGTATTTTAGATTTTGGTTAAAAGATAAAGATTATTAGTAATATTAAGACTTTTTGGATGATATATTAAATTATTAATTTGTTAATTATTTAAGATAATATAGTTCTTTTTATCGCATCAAATAAAAAATTATAAATTTAGCCCTGTTTTTCCTCTAATATCTTTTACATTTAATAATTATTTCTAAAGTTTTATAATTAATTAAATTTATTCAAATTTATTATTAATAATCATTGAAAAAAATAACTAAGTAATAGAATATGTATTTCAAAGATCTAAACGATGTAATTATTTATTTCTTAAATATTTATGGTTAAAGTTTATTTTTATAATAAATAAGTTTTTAAGCTCTTAGGTTTTTTCTCATACTGAATTTACAATTTATTTAAGGTAAATTATTTATATTACAAATCTCTTATTTTATTTTTATTTTAAATTAATCCAATTTTAAAACAAATTAAAATCTTTTTAATTATTTTATTTTTATTTGATTTACCTATTTTTTATTTATTAATACCTTATTATGCTTAAATATTTTTTTTTAATTTTAGATTTATCTATGATTTTATTTTGAATACTTTTTATTCACCCTTTCTTTCTAAATAACTCACTAAATATTTATATTTTCATCCATTTTTATAAAGCAATAACCAAATTGGTGCTGAAGGTACATCAGGCTTAGGTTCTGGCTTAGCAAAATGTGTTAATCTCTCAAATTTGACACTTTATCTCAAGTAAAAACAATTTATTTGCTTTGTATTGTGATATTTTTAGCACAAAAATCAATTTAAATTACTTAAACTCTTTTTATTTTTGTATTTTTATTTGTTAAATTTGCTTTTTAATTCTAAATACCATTTTAAATTAAAATATCTTTATTTTTACTTTTGATTCCAACTTAAATTTATTTTTTCATGATTTTTTTCATGTTTTTATTCTAAATA
This sequence comes from Tetrahymena malaccensis 436, assembly GCA_000231845.2. Lineage (NCBI taxonomy): Eukaryota > Ciliophora > Oligohymenophorea > Hymenostomatida > Tetrahymenidae > Tetrahymena > Tetrahymena malaccensis. The sequence goes on along the minus strand of JH720139.1, from coordinate 90,728 downwards.
ACTCAGTAAATATTTATATTTTCTTCAATATTTAAAAAGTGATAACAAAATTGGTGCTGAAGGTGCATCAGGCTTAGGTTCTGTCTTAGCAAAATGTGCTAATCTCTCAAATTTGACACTTAATCTCAGGTAAAAACAATTTATTTGCTTTTTATTTTGATATTTTTAGCACAAAAATCAATTTAAAATAACTTAAACTCTTTTTATTTCTGAGTTTTTATTTGATTAATTTGCTTTTAAATTCTAACTGCCATCTTAAATTAAAATATGTTTTTATTTTTACTTTTGATTTGAACTTAAATTTATTTCTTCATTATTTTTTTTCATTCCTTTTTTCTAAATAACTCACTAAATATTTATATTTTCATCCATATTTAAAAAGGAATAACCA
>JH720139.1:50616-74377 GCA_000231845.2 Tetrahymena malaccensis 436 | reverse complement strand
CTGAATTAACTTTCATATTCAAAATAGTGAGTAATTAATATTTTTGAATGATTTTTGATTAGAAGATGCTGAATTAACTTTCATATTCAAAATAGGTTCTAGTGGTAAAATTTTTTTATTTTTTTTTGTAAAAAAGTATTGAAAAATAAAAATATAAAAAAGTGAGTAAAATAGTGAATTAATAAATTAAAAGAGAATAGTAAGAATTATAATATTTGAAAACAGATAGTAATTTTTAGAAAAGAGATTTGGTTATAAGTTTATAATAAATTTAAATATAAAACAGCGAGTATTAATTTAGAGTAATCTGAGTCTTATAAATAATATAATAAAATAAAAAAATAGACTGTAATTTAAAGTTAATTTGATGATTACTTGATAAATTAATTTAAATTTATGAATAGCTAGTAAGAATTATATTTAAAATTCTATGATTATTAATAAATATGAATAAAAAATATAAATAGTTGGTAATACTTTTAGAAGAGTATTTTTTGTTAATAAACTTAATAAATTAAGAAAAAAGTAAATATTTAATTTTAATATAAAACCTTAAAACAAGCTGATATATTTAAATTAGAGTAAATATGTTAAAGAACTCAAATTTAAAAGAACTAAAATATTAAATAAGCTTTCAATAGAAGACAGTAATATTTTTATATAAATTTTTTTTTATTAATAATTAATTGGAATTTAAATCAATCATTTTTAAAAAATAGAGGCAAATATGATTACTTAGATTGAAGAGTCACAAAAATAATATAACTTAAAGAAATGAAATTAGAAAATATTCAAAAATATTGCTGGATTCATAAACAGTCATTAAGAATAAAAATCATATTTTAAATAAAATAATAAGTATAAAGTCCTTTATGTTTTTATGTTTGTTGTTAAACAAATTTATCTTATAATTTTTTTTTTTTTTGAACAAAATAATAAAAGTATAGCAGTTCCAAAATTTAAATTATAGTGGTAGTGGACTATGCATAATTTTTTTATATTATTTATTTTTCATAATTAAAATTAATTTTTTAAGCGTATTTAAAATCCTTGTCTGAATTGCCTGAATGGTAATAATAAATTAAATTTACGAAACACACCTATTTAAAATTGATAAAGTCAAAAATAATTTAAATTTGATTGAGAATTTATTGTTTTAAAAAAATGTTTATAAATTTTTTTGGATATGTAATATTTACTAATAACTTATAAGGTTATTTATTAATTAGTATTATTTCTTAAATAGATTTTTCATTATTTTTATTTAGGCTTGAGAATTCTAACATAATCAACATACATTTCTTTAGGTTTTTTTAGTGTACTTTGCACTACATAATCAAAGCCTAAAAAGATGTCTTCTTTAGGAATTCTAATACGGCAACCAATATTTGATGAATTAGATGGATCGCCAGCAATATATGAAAAGTATGCAATACCATCAATGTAGTAAGTAACTTCATTTTCTTTCAAAAGCATACCATAGGTGTGATATTAAGAAAAGTCTAATTTCTTATTTGGAGACCTATATTAAATTCTACAATCACCATTATCAATCCATTAATAATAGATAAAACTTTTATATATGTAAGGATAAACATTAACAGTATCAAAAATACTATATTTCATAATTTAAAACTCTGTTGGATGTGGCCAACTTTCATAGTTAAAGGGAAAAGCAATAAATCCTGGCTCAGATAAATCCATATCTTCATAGTCAGGTATTCTAATTCTAGCCTCAGTATAGTTATTAAATTAGAATGAAATTTTAGCAGTGCTATTACTATCTAGAAAGCCTCCAGTAAATTAATATTTTTTTCCTTGAATATCTACTGATTAGCGTTATGCGCTAATAACCAAGTTACCATCTTTGACTTTGACATTATCCTTAGTGTAGATATAATTTGTTTATTCAGATGATTTAGTGTAATTATCAGCAACTCTCCAATAACTGGTGTTTAATTACTAACCATTAAAATCATCTCTAAATACTTCGATATAGTCATTGTAGTTAATTTAGTCAGGAGAAGAAGAAAGACTACCCGTAGTAGGATGAGTTGCAGAAGAAAGCACAAAAAGTAATGCCAACACAAAAAATCTAAATTTTATTCTTATCATTTTTAATATTTGTTTGATGAGTTTATTATTTATTATATAAAATTATTGCACAGATAATCACCTTTTTATAATCAAATTAAAGATAAAAATTCAAAGGAAATAAATACTTAGGAAATATTATAACATAAAATTAACTAATTATGTCAATTTAATTTAATGAATCCATTTTTGGATCTCCAATAAATTCTATTTACAATTTAATTAAATTAAAAACGTTTTGGCTGTATTTTACTGGATTCAATTTTTTACTAACTTAATCTATAATAAAAATGAAGGAGAACCTTTTAAATAAATACTAAAGCAATATAAAATATTTTTTACCAACATAATTTGTTTGATTTTGAAAGTTTTTATGTTAAATATTTATAAAATGTACAAATCATAAGTAAATATATATATATTACTTTAAATGAAAAATAAAAAATTTCATTTACTATTTTAAAAATTGAGATGCTCCTTTATTAATTTATGTAAATAAAATAAACACAAAATTTAATAAGTTAGATATACCATATCCTCCCTTTAATTACTTCTTAAACAATATCTAATAAATACCTTTATATTTAAATTATTTTTTTATTCCAAGATATTTTTAATTAAATATATCCTCATTTATATTAAATTATTATAATATATAAATAAAATACTAAATAATGTTTATGTGTGAATTTTTCTGACTTAGCAAATTATTTAAAAGGTTGGCTACTAATTCACTAAATAAGATTAATTTTAATCCATAAATGAAATATTGTTTTTTAATTAAACTATAAATATAGATAATATATTGGCTAAGTACTTTTAGTATGGATTTTACAAATATTTTATTAAATTTACTTAATATAAATTAAGTAGATTTATATAGTAATTCTACTTTAGCATAAACTATCTTAGTTTAAATTGAATTAATACATCTTTAACTAATGAATATCTTGACTATTTAATTAAATTGAATTAATACATCTTTAACTAATGAATATCTTGACTATTTAATTAATAAATAGATCAATATTTTTTTCATGTAAACATTTATATTTTAAAATATTTCACTTAAGCTTTTAATAAAAATTACTCCATTTTTATATTCAAACGCAAAAACAAAGAATTAAATCATTTTTAAGTAAAAAATATTCAATAATAATAATATTTTAGTTTGAATAGTAAAAAAAATGTTGCCAATACTTTATTTAATTTAAGTAAAAAATTTATGAAATTTTATTTTGCTTTGAATATCCTATTTTTGGTTTAATCAGTATACATTTGGACAAAAGGATATCTTTATTATTTAAAGAGTAAATAAGGAGACTTTTAAATGAAAATCAACCTTAAATTTTTTAATTTTTAATTTCCTAAATTAAAATTCTTTCGAAATTATAAATCCAGTAATTAAAACCCACAAATTGAACTTTGTACTTGACAGCCTTTACTAATTAAAAAAAGAGGAAACTATTTAAAATATACATAAAACATATCTATTTCAAGAAAGAATTCTATAGTTTTTCCTCAAATTGTATAAAACACGCTAGTTGTTTGTTTGATATAATTTTAATAACTTTTACAATGTCCGATTATCTAAGCGTCTATTAATCTAATTCTTCATCTGATAAATTTAATGGTTATTTACATTTGATTAAATTATTCTATTTAATAACTCGATACCGCAGAAATTTTATTTAATTTCCCTTTAATTAAGGCTAAAATTCTAATTTAATTTCAATTAATTCTAATAAAATGTGGATTAATACCCTTTTTACTGATACATAATTTTAAAGTTTCACAGTAAATTAATTCAGATTATTTTACACTTTTTATGAGGTATAAAAACCCTTTTATTTCCTTCAGAATTTTGTTTTTAAAAAATTAGCTATTTTTATTATGAATATTAATAATAAACATATCTTAATAAAATCCAATCAAACAATCAAAGATGAAAAATATTCAATTTTTTTTTGCAAGCACTACAATTTGGTCTTTGCTTTTTGCTCTTATTTGCGCATCTCATTCTTCTACTGGTTCCAATTCATCATCACCTGACATCATAAACTACAATGATTTTAGTTTGCAATTCGAAGACTATTTTAATCAAACTGAATTAAACACAACAATTTGGAAAGTTGGTGACAATTTAGTTAGAACAAAAGATCAATTTCAAATTTACACTAAAGAAAATGTGAAACTAAAAAATAATAGCTTGGTTATTAGTGCATAATATAACTCTACCATTTGGAAAGGTTAAAAATATGATTATACAGGAGGCTATTTGGATACTAGAGGAGATTTAGGTTTTAAATTCAAATATGGCTACGCTGAAGCTAGAATTAAATTACCTTAACTATATACTAATGACTCATCATTTCCAGCATTCTGGGGCCTTCCTGCTGACAATTCAAGATGGCATTATTCAGTTGAAATAGATATTATGGAGTATTGTAATGTTTGTAGTGGTAAAGATACATCTACTTATATCTATGGCGCATATATCTATGGTAATAGAGAATAATACGGTGATTGCAGAATTTGGTATAGGTCTCCTATGAAGTAACTTGATTTCACTTAATATCATCTTTATGGAATGCTTTGGAATGAAAATGAAGTCACCTTTTATGTTGATGGCGTAGCTAATTTTAGCTATATAGCTAAAGATCCTTCCAATAATTCAAGTGTAGGCTGTCCTATTGTTATTCCTAATAGAGACTTCTACTTGATTTTGAATTTTGCAGTTATATAGAAATTTGCAAAGCCTGAGCACTACAAAGAAACTAAAGAAATGTATGTTGATTATGTCAGGGTATACAAAAGTAAAAACCAATGAAGAAGTTAACAATAAAAAATAAATATATTCATATTAAGCTATGTAAATAGTTTATTCTTAAAAGTTGTATTAGTTTTTTAATATATTCCTGAAGATTAAAAATAAAATTTGTCATAATCCATATAGATACATAAACAAGTACTTTCTCAATATTTTTAAATTAAAGATAGATAAGCATGTATTATATTACAGGTAGATACATATAATTTTAGAAATTTGGTCAAATTAAATTCTTCATTAAAATAAAATAAGTATAAATTTATATTTTTAGAAAAATCTGCCTGAATTACTTATGTTAATTAAGTATTTTAGAAATTCATCAAATTCAAAATTAAAGGATTTAAAAATTTTTAAATTAAGAATAATAATTGAAAATTATATATTTTTTTTTTAAATTTATAAATTTATTTGAACATGTAATATTTATTTATTACAAAGTTTTATTAATATGTTTAATATTTTCTTCATTATTTTGGTTTAGGCTTGAGAATTCTAACGTAATCAACATATATTTCTTTAGGCTTTTTTAATGTACTTTTTACTACAAAATCAAAACCTAAGAAGATGTCTCCTTTTGGAATTCTTATACGGCAACCAAGAGTAGGCGAATTCGATGGATCGTTCGCAATATATGAAAAATATGCAATACCATCGATGTAGTACGTAACTTCATTTTCTTTCAAAAGCATGCCATAGGTGTGATATTTAGAAAAATCTAATTTCTTATTAGGAGACCTATATTAAATTCTACAATCACCATTATCAACCCATTAATAATAGTTATAACTGTTATAGATGTATGGAGAAATGCTAACATTATCAAAAATGCTATACTTCATAATCTAAAACTCAGTTGGGTGTGGCCAGCTTTCGAAATTAAAGGGAATAGCAATAAATCCTGGCTCAGATAAATCAAAATCTTAATAGTCAGGTATTCTTATTCTAGCCTCAGTATAGTTATCAAATTAGAATGAATTTTTTGCAGTGCTATTACTATCTACAAAGCCACCAGTAAATTAATATTTTGCTTTTCCATATTCTACTAATTCATTTTATGCACTAATAACCAAATTACCATCTTTTACTTTAACATTGTCCTTAGTGTAGATGTAATCTCTTTATTCAGGTAATTTAATGTAATTATCAGCAACTCTCCAATTAGTTGTGTTTAATTATGCTTAATCAAAATCATCTCTGAATATTTCGATATAGTCGTTATAGTTAAATACATCTGGAGAAGAAGAAAGAGTTCCAGTAGAACGATGAGTGGCAGAAGAAAGCACAAAAAGCAATGCCCAAGCAACTAAGTAAAATTTTATTCTTATCATTTTTAATTTTTATTTTATTGAGTTAATTGTTATATAAATTTATTACACACATAATCTGCTTTTTTATAATGAAGTTATGAATAAAAATCAGCGGAAAAAATGCTTTGGAAATAATGTAACACAAAATTAACAAATCAGTGCATTTTAATTTAATGATTCTATTCAACCCCTAATGAATTCCATTAAAACTTTAATTAAATTAAAAAAGGTAGAATTTGTATTTATATGATTTAATTATTTGCCTATTTTTATAGTAAATGATAATAAAAATGAAAGAATACTTATAAACAAAATAGTAAATAAATACAGAAAATAGTTTTATTATTTTGAAACAAAAATTGTTTGATTTTGATTATTATTTTCTTTACTGTTTAGATGCTGATCTTAAGTAGAAATTTATTACCTTATACTTAAATTAATAATTAATTAAATTTACTGCTTTAATATTTGATATATCCCCTTATTAATTTATGTAATTAAAGCATATAATTTAATAAATTTACCATATCTGCTCTTAATTTCCTATTTAAAAAGTAAAGTAATGACTTAATAAAAATCAATCTTTAAAAAAAGTAAATTGTGATATATTTAATCAAATTTAACCTGATTCATAATAAATAATTACAATATATAAATCATAATTTGAGGTAATCCTTAATTTTAATAAGATAACCTGAATTATTTAAAGATAGTTAAAAAATTAAGGAAATAAGATTAACTTTCATTAATTATTAAATAAAAAATTAATAATTTCACCATTAAAATACTTAGAAAAGATATTTACTAAATATAAAAACAATCTAATAAAAATATAATTTGATTACATTATACTAAGCAGAAGCTATTGGTTGCATATTTTAGCAAATGTATATTATCTTACTTTAAAAAGTAACAAATTTAAGATTTAAATGCAGATAATCAACTTCTACCTTAACTGAAAGTATTTTGAAATGATTAATAAAATTTCTTGATATTAAACTAAAATAATTATTACATATTAAAGTATCTTTCAAAAATTTAAACAGTTAAATTTTTAAATAAACCCATTTATCATTTTATTAACTATTCGTTTAATTATAAACAAATATCTTTTGTCTTTTTTGTACTATTTAATAAATAATATTTTGTAAAATCTTACTTAATATAAAGTAAATAGATTAATATAGTAGTTAAACTTTTGCTTAAATTATCTAAGCTTGAATTGAATTTTTACACCTTGAATCTAAAAGATATTTTAATTATTTAAATACCAAAAAGATCAAGATTGCTTTATTATAAATCACCTTAAATATTCAAAATGCTTTGAGTAATAATTTAATAATAATTTATCCATTAATATATTATTTCTTAAGCTCTCTTTTCTTTTAGTCATTTCATTATACTTTTAAAGTGTTTTCCAAAGTTTTATAATTAACAGAAAATATTTTTATTTTTTTACTACCTACTTAAATTTATGTTTAATTTAATATTCATCCAAAAAGTAACTATTCTTTAGTAAATGTATTTAGGAACATTATTTTAGAGTAAATAACATGTAAAAATGTTACAAATATTAGATCTTATTAGATAGCTTAAATAGAAAAATTTTATAATTTTGATTTGGTTAAAAATAAACATACTTTGATTTTAATTAGATATATTAACAAAAGGATATTTTCATTTTAAAAAGAGTAAATAACAAGATTTTTAAAAACAAATAACCATAAATTTATAAATTATTTATTTTTCTTTAATCAAAGGACTTTAGCAGTTATTAATCCAGTAATTAAAGCAGTATTACATATGTTATAAGTATTTGAAAATTTTTGCAAAAAGAGATAAAACTTCAAATATTTAGGATAAGATAATTTTTAAGTTAATAAATTGATAATAATTTTATTAAATCTTCTAAGTATCATACTAATCTAATTCATCGTCTGATAAATTTATTTTTTGTTTACATCTGATTAAATTAATTTACGTAGTTATTCTATACCACAAAATCTTTTATTTTAATTCCCCTTAATTCAGGCTTAAATTCTATTAATTTGAAATTATATATATTCAAGCATTTAAGGGATTAACTAATTTACTGAACCTTTAATTATAAATTTCACAGTAGTTTTAATTATATTACCTTACATATTTTTAAATGCTTAATAAATCTATTTAATTCTACATGACTTTGTTATAAACAGAAGGTTGATTACATTAGAAATTTGATATTAAAGATAAAAAAGAAATAAATCAAATAAAAATGAAAAAAATTCAAATTTCATTTATCTGTATTTCTATATGGGCATTGCTTTTTGTACTCACTTATGCATCTCATGACACTACTGGTTGTCCTTCAAAACATCCTGATGCTATAAATTATGATAGCATGACTATTAAATTAGAAGAAAATTTTAATCAAGCTGGATTAAACACTACACTATGGAAAGTTGGTGACAATTTAGCTAGAACAGACTAACAATTTTAACTTTATACTAGAGATAACGTAAAACTAGAAGACGGTAAGTTGGTTATAAGTGCTTAATATAACCCTACTATTTTAGACGGAAAAAAATATGATTACACAGGAGGGTATTTGGAAACCAAAGGAGATGCAGGTTTTAAATTCAAGTATGGCTATGCTGAAGCTAAAATTAAATTACCTTAACTTTAAGTTTAGGATTCATCATTTCCAGCATTTTGGGGTCTTCCTGCTGATAACTCAAGATGGCCATACTCAGTCGAATTGGATATAATGGAGTATTGCAATGTTTGTAGCGGTAATGATAAAAATGATTATGTCTATAGTGCATTTATATACGGTAATAGGTAATAATATGGTGATTGTAGAATTTGGTATAGATCTCCTATGAAGTAACTTGATTTCACTTAATATCATCTTTACGGAATGCTTTGGAGTGAAAATGAAATAACCTTTTATATTGATGGTGTAGCTAATTTTAGCTACATTGCTAATAATCCCTCTAACAATCCAAGTATAGGTTGTCCTATTGTTATTCCTAATAGAGAATTCTACTTGATTTTAGACTTTGCTGTCATATAGAAATCTGCTAAACCTGAGCAATACAATCAACCAAAACAAATGTATGTTGATTATGTCAAAGTTTATGATATTAACATTAAGTGAAGATATTATTAATAACTTTAATTCTATATACATTTACTATAAGTTAAATTAAAAAATTTATTATGATATCAATTATTAATTTATCAATTTTGTATAAAAAAATAATTTATTTATTTTTGAAAAGCAAATTATAAATGTTATCAAATCTAACTAAATCTATAATTTTAAGGATATTTCAACTTTACTTTTATAAATCAAAATATTTTATTAAATCTCATTATTTTTTTAAATATCCATTATTATTTTCTTTTCTTACTAAAAATAAATCAATTTTTCGGTTAATTGATTAAAGAATTTGATAAAATTATATCAAAATTTATATTATTTTACAATTTTTTAAGTTAGATTCTTTATATTTGACTCTTAATATCTCAATTATAAATTAATCAATTTTGTATAAAAAAATGAAAAAGAAATAAAATATTTTATTTATTTTTGATAAACAAAATTTTAAATATTATTAAATCTAAATAAATCTCTTAATTTAAGGATATTTCAACTTTACTCTTATTAATCAATATATTTTATTAAATCTTATTATTTTTATATGTGAAATGTATATTTTGAAAAGTATCTCAATTAATATTTAGTCTTAATTTGTTTTTTGTTAAAATAGTAAAAATAATTATTATAATTATATTATGATTTTTTATTTTAATTTTTAAAAAATAGTAAATAATTAATTTAAATTTATAAAATTTAATAAAAAACTATATAATAATATTTTAACTAGGGAATTTTAAATACTTTTTTAAATAGTTTTTTCTTATTTTCAGTCATTTAAACTTATCATATACAAAATTTTCGATATACAAAATTTTTTCTACACCTATTCTAAAAAATAAATATATATAAATTATTTTTTTAATTTAGAAATATTATTTTGATATTCATTTATACTATCTTTTTGACTTGAGTACTTTCATAAATCTATGTTTAAAACAACTAATCTTTTAGATTTTAGATATTTGCTCTTTATTTTCAAACTTTATGGATCATCAATACTAATAGATTTAAAAAAAGAGGTTAGGTAAATAATTAGAAAACATATTTAAATTTTATTAATGAGTGAAAAAATAAAAAAGCATATTGCTTCAAAAAACAAATCTTTTAGATTAAAAAATAATAAATTAAGAGATTTTTTGTTTTATAATCAATTTTTATGTTAAAAATCAAAGAAAAAACACAATCATAATTTAAAACAAAATAAATAAAATAAAAATTTAATAAATAAAAAGATTTATTTCAATTCATGTTTATATTCAAAAAATAGCAGTTAAAAAGAAAAAAGTTGTTTTTACCCTAAACAAATTGTTAAATTTGAGAGATTAGTGCAGTTTGATAAAACAGAGCCTAAATCTGATGCACCATTTACATCAATTTTACATTCACTTATAAAATATGGAATAAATAAAATTAATTTGTTAAAAGAAAGAAAGATGAAGAAAAAATATGAAATTACTAGAAATTAATATAAAATAAATTATATTTTGAAAATAAAAAATGAGCTAAATTAAAAAAGTAAAATCAGAATCAAAAAGTGAATAAATCAAATAAAAAGCAAAAAAAGAAATGGCCTTTATTTTTTATGCTAAAAAAATCACAATTAATAAGAAATTAACTTTTTTACTATAAATCAAGTGTCAAATTTGTTAGATTAGTACAGTTTTTTAATGCAGAACATAATCCTAATGCACCATTTGTACCAATTTAATTGTAGCTTTTTAAATACGGAAAAAAGTATTTTTAATTAGTTTGTTAGCTAGCTAGTTAGAAGGAAAGTTGAAAAAAAATGTTAAATAATAAAAAATTAATAATTAATAAAAACAAATTTCGAAAATTAAAAAAAACTGATAAATTTATAATAAGTTTTATCAAATAAAAATAATTTATTTGTTTTTATTTAATTTTAATAGCAAAATATCATAATCTAAAATAAATAAAGTATTTTTACCATAAATCAACTGACAAGTTTGAGATATTAGTGCACTTTGCTAAAGTAGAACCTAAGTCTATTGCATCTTCACAATCAATTTAATTATAACTTTATAAATAATATGTAAAAAATAATTAGTTAATTAGAAAGAAAAGCATATAAAAAATATTTAAATTTTATTAAATTAATTAATAACAAAATACAAATTAAAAAATTGGTTAATTAAAGAAGATATAATTAAAATCAAAAAAGCAGATAGATAAAATAAAAAGCTAATTAATAAAATGAGTTTTTTCATTCGTTTTTTTGGATTAAAAAATGTCACTTACGGTAAATGAAGTGTCAAATTTGTGAGACTATTACAGTTTGCTAAAGCAAAATCTAGGCCTGATGTACTTTCACCACCAATTTAACTGTCACTTTTTAAATATTTAACAGGAAAAAATTAGCTCGTATGAAGAAAAATTGAAGAAATAATATGAATTTTGTAAATAATAAAAGCAGATTTTGAAAATGAAAATGAGTTGAGTTAAAAAAACAAAATCATAATCAAAAACCAAATAAATTAAATAAAAAGTTGAAATAGATGTTCTAGAATTTTATTTTCATTTTTAATTTTTCTGAAGATTTATCAGACAAACTACAGTTAACTTTTTAAAATTTTGAGTATAAAAATTTTATTACTTTTTTTTCTACAAATTTAAAGTTTTAGTGTTTTTTTTAAAAAAAACATAAATAAAATCAAAAGCAAATAAATTAAATAAAAATTATTTATGTAAAAAGAGTTTATTAGTTTTTAATTGATTTTCATATGAAAAAAATATAAACTAAATAAAAATAAATAACTGTTTTTACCGTAAATAAAGTGTCAAGTTTGAGAGTATAGTACACTTTGATAAACTAGAAATTAAGCCTGATACACCACTTGCACCAATTTTATTTTCACTTTTATTTATTGATGAGATAATAATTAATTAGTTAGGTAGCTAGCTAAAAGAGAAGAAAATGTATGTAATAATAAGAAATTGTTATAAAATTTAAACAAATATGGAAATTAAAAATGATCAAAATAATTTTAAAAAAACAAAATCGTAACCCAAAAGCAGATAAATAAAATAAATATAAGGAGTTTTTTACATATATGTTTATATTAAAAAATACCTCCATCCAAAAAAAAAAACTGATTACCCTAAATTAAGTGTCAAATTTGAGAGATTAGTGCAGTTTGCTAAAGCAGAACCTAATTTTGATGCTCCTTCATCACCGATTAAATTGTTACTTTTAGAATATTTGAGTAAATATAATTAGTATATTAGAAGGAAAACTAAGAAAATATGAAATAATAAAAGCAAATTCTGATAAATAAAAGTGATTTAATTGGAGAAAAAAAAGAATGAAAATACAAATAAATTAAATAAAAATTAAATATATAAAATAAGATTTTTAGATTTTATTTTTTTTTATTATCACAACTCAAAAGAAAAAAAATGTTACTTGACATAAAGTACCAATTTTGAGAGATTAGGGCATTTTACTAAAGCAGAGCATAAACCAAATGCACCTTCACCATCAATTTAATTGTTACTTTTAAATATTGGATTAATAGTATTATTGTGTATAAAAATATGAATAATATGAAATTAAAATAATAAAAGCAAAATTTGAAATTAAAAAATGATTTAATTTTTAATTAGATCCAAAAAGACAATATATCAAATAAAATGAGTTTTTTAACTTTCTTTTATTTTGATATTAAAAAAATCATAATCAAAAAGAAATAGACTATTTTTACTGTAAATAAAGTGTCAAATTAGAGAGATTAATGCACTCTGATAAACCAAAACCTAAGCCTGAAACCCCATTTGCATCAATTTAATTGTTACTTTTTAAAAAAATTGAATAAATTTAATAATCAATTAAATTGAAGGAAAAATAAAGAGAAAATATAAAATGAATAAATAATAAATTTAAATATTGAGAATTAAAAATATGTTAAATTAACAAAAAAAATTTCTTTCTTTTTAAGTTAATAATATCATAATAAAAATGAATTAAACTGCTTTTACAATAGATGTAGTGTCAAGTTTTAAAGATTACTGCATTTTACTAAAGCAGAACCTAAGCCTGATGCACCTTCACCACCAATTTACTTGTGACTTTTTAAATATTTTAAAAAAATCTTTTATTTCTTTGTTAGAAAGAAAAATCAAGTAAGAGTATGAAATAATTAAGATTGAATAAAAATTTTAAAATTTAAGTTATGGTAAATAAACAAACATAAATAAATATTTAAAATATTTTTATGTTTATCTAAATGAAAATTTTAGCTTAACAATTAAATTAAATTTGATGATAAGAAAAAAGAAAAATAAGCTTAATAATAATAATAAATTTAATTTACCTTAAATTTATGTTAAGATCAGTATGAGATTAAAGTTAAGAGCTTAAAAGCTATTTTAATTTTAAAAATAAAGTTTAAGATTAATTAATTAAAAAATAATTAATAACCTCTTCCATATTGTAGAAATATTGGTTTTATAATATCATTTATTTCTTTGAAAGTAATTAGTAACAATTTTATTTAAATTTAATAAATAAACAAATATAAAGATATTGATTTAGTTTTAATAATATTTTTTTGTAAAAAAGGATATATATTTATTTTAGAGAAATGAAGTAAATTTAGATTAAAAAAATAAATTGTATTATAAAAATATTTAAATTAAATGTAAAAGGCAATAATTGCTTTTAATTTATTTTAAATTTTGAATGAAAAGTTTTTTTTTTATGTTTTTTTTTTGTTGTATTTAATAATTTTTTAAAATAAGACTAAATGTATGTTTATTTAATTAAAAAATTATTTTGTTGTTTGTGAATAAATTTTTTTAATAATTAACCATTTTCATTTGTTTATTAGCTTCAATAGCAAATTTGATATTTATCAATAACTAAGAAGTTTATTAATATTTTGTATGCTTGAAGAATCTTAATTAATTTAATAATACTAATTAGAATAATTAGTCTTATTTTTCATTATTTTTCCGCGTTTCTACAATTTAATTAGATTTTTCATTAAAAAAAAAATTAGTAATTAAGATTAATTTATGAATCAAAAAACTATGGAGAATTAGATTATTTTATAAGCATCTAAATCTATTGAAGATATCAAGCAAGAGTTACAAAATAACTCTTAGAGAGCTTCTATTTCTATTTAGATACAAAATATTAGGTAACGCTCAAAACAGATTTTAGATTTATTGGCAAGTCACCTAAAAAATTAGTAACATTATGAAGATGTTTCAATAAAAATTATTAAGAATACATAGATTGGTGATGGAGGATTTTAGACCTTATCATTATGTCTCAACATTTTAACAAAGGTTTAAATATTAAAACTATTTTTAGGGGAGTCATGCTAGGTTGGATCTTAAGGATTAATCTATTTGTCCTAAGCCATATCTAATTTAAAATAGTTATCTGCTCTCAAAATAATTATAGATGACTTAAACTATGTTAGAAATGAAGGTTTGGTCTCCTTAGCAAACATCTTTTCACAACTCCCAAGCCTTGTTAAATTGTAATTCAAAATAGGTCAATCTAACAGGTACGATGATCCAGGAATAAGCGCAGTTTGTCAAAATCTTAAGCTTATTAAGAAATTACAACATCTTAAATTTGAAATAGATGGAAATAAAATTAGCAAAGTTGGAGTACAAGTAATAGCAGAATCTTTAGAATAGCTCACTAATTTGGAAAGTTTAGATTTCGCCATTGAAGCAAGATTAGGAAAAATCGAAGGAGCTAAAGATTTAGTGATTTCTTTAGGCAAATTAGTTAACTTAAAAGATTTAAAATTTTCAATCTTTTAAGAAAATAGAATGTCCTCAGAAATTTCAATAGAGTTATGCAATAGTTTGAAAAATTTATAGAGATTAGAAAGCTTTTTAATACAAGGTTTTTAGCAATTCTAAGATGAATAAACAACAGCTTGTTTTGCAGAAATATTTAATTAAAAATAACAGCTAAAAAATTTAAGCTTAGAGATAAATTGTCCGAAACTTTAAGGTGTGAATACTATTATTTGCTTAGCTAATACTCTTAAATCTTTAACAAACTTAACTGATTTTAAAATATGTATACCTTATGATTGCAACATAGGAGACTAAGGATGCTCTGCTTTGGCTTAGGCAGTTAAAAACATGATAAATTTAAAAAATTTAGTTCTTTTTATAGACGGTAACAATAAAGTTGGATTTGAAGGAGCTTTCAGTATTGGTGATGCTTTAGGAGAGCTTAAATATTTGGAATCTATTAAACTAAATATAGGATATTAAAATGAGATATCTTCAGAAGGTGCTAGAGCTATTGCAGAAGGGATATAAAAACTACCAAACATAATTAATTTAGATGTTAGAATTAGCAGATCTAATAACAGTAAGTAGATTGAAACTACTTCATTTGGGTAGATTTTACCTTAGTTTAAGCAATTAGAAGTTTTAAAATACTCTTTTTACTCAAATATCTCAAATCTTGGAGCTTCGGTATTCGCTTAAGGATTTAGGAGTTTAAAATAAATAAAAGTGATTTAATTTAATTTTTTAACTGCTAACAATTTTACTGAAGAAAGTTAAATCATTTTTTTTGAAAGTTTTAAGCATTTGACTAATTTAAATTACTTAAAACTCTAGTTTTCTGGTTTTTTTGACAATAATAAATTAAATGTCTTACATTTATCATAATCTTTATCATTTTTAGAGAATCTAACAGAATTACATTTAGATTTGCATGTTGAATATAATAATAATAATAATAACAATCAAAGTTTTATTTAATTCGGTTAAGCCCTTGGTTCTCTAACTAAAATTGTTGTTTTGGAATTAAATATTACTGAATCAACAATTCACTAATTTTAATAATTTCTAAAATTTTAATAGTAATTATTTTATTAATCTTTAGCACAAGGAATAAAGAATCTAGTCTAAATTTAAGATTTGAAGATTGTGACTTTGTAAAAATAATTTAACTAATCTTAAATATTTTAAGAGATCTTGAAAAGCTTGATTAATTTGAAAAAATTAAGACTTTTTGTATCTTCTTTTGAAGCAGTTAATCAGATAGGAAACAGCTTGTAATACCTATAAAATTTAGAATACCTTTACTTGGATTGCAATCTGAATGATAATTCTTACGAAAAGCATGATTAAGAGATAGTCTCCTTAGGAAAGGGCTTATGTTATTTAACAAATTTAAATGAAATTTCTTTAAATATTTATTTTCCATAAAAAATCTGTGATTAGACTGTTAACTAGATTGTTTCTGGAATTAAGTCTATTAAGAATCTTTAAAAGATAGATACTACCATAAATAGTTTGAACAGTTAATAGATTGATATCTTAGACTGCATCGATTCTTTTGAAAGTATACAAAGTGTTGATTTCAATCTTGGAAAGTATACAATCTTTGATGACAATAATTATGTTAGCCATAACTAATAAGAAACAATATAAAATTAGATATAAGACAAAATTTAACTACAAAACCAATAAAATGAAAATAATTTAAGTTTAACATAATTAAGCATCACTATGTATAAAATAAATGTTTAAAAAACAGATAAATTAGACAATTTTGTAAGAAGCATATCTAATTATAAAAATATAAACAAGTTTTCTTTCTATATTAAGGATAATAAACTATTTACCATTGAGTAATTCTAATTAATGTGTGCTTCTCTAAGCAATTTATCATATTTACAAGAACTCACCTTGAATTTAATTGAAAATAATTAAATTGGACCTTAGTCAGCTAAATACTTAGCAAGTGCTTTCAAAAGGTTACCCGAATTGGAATAATTAAACTTAGAATTAGGTAATTAAAATTATATTAATGAAGAAGGAGCTCATCATTTAGCATAAGGAATGAAGTCACTAATCAATTTAAGAAAACTAATTTTTTAATTAAGAGGTTGCAATATCTAAAAGCAAGGAGCAATCTAAATTGGTGATTGTTTATAGCATCTTACTAAGCTTAGAATTCTTTTGCTTGAAATTGGAAACGATAAAATAGAAAAAGAAGGTGCCATTTCGATTGGAAAATCCATAAAACATCTCTCTAACCTAACGCAATTAAAAATTTATATTGGAGAATCAAATTAAATTTAAAAAGAAGGAGCTTGTGCTATTGGAGATGGTATGTAGTATTTAACTGATTTAACTTCTCTAGATTTAGCTATTAAAGACTCAAACGATATAAAATCAAGTGGAGTATTAGCAATATGCAAATCATTAAGCAAAATGAGCTATTTAAAATCTCTAAATATGGAATTCGGTGATAACAATTAAATATAATCATCTAGCATTTAAGAAATATCTCATGCAATAAAATTATTAGATAATATTTAAAATTTTAAAATCATTGTCAATGTTTACGAGTTCACTTAAAATTATAGCTATGAAGCAGTTGATATGATAAAATTAATAGATCCTGTAAATATTATTTTTAAATATGACGAATATGTTAACAAAATTCATAACATCATCGAATCTAAAAATAAATTATTTTTTCAAAGTAATCACTTTAACATAATTGCTAATAATTAAGACTCGTAATTAGTATTCAACAATATATTTATGCCAATTGAGTCAATTAATTAAATACCTTCAATTAAGCAACTTTAAATAAAAATTGGTCCAAACATAAATATAGGCGAAGAAGGGTGTTCTAAATTAGCAGATCATCTGAAATTCTTGCTAACCTTAGAAGATTTGATAATAAATTTCAATTGCAATTAAATTGGATCTGGTATTCTGAAATTTGGATAAAATCTTTCTCAATTAACTAATTTAAAGCACTTAAGCTTGGGTCTATATAGATATAATAATATAACTGGATAATCCATCTAATTATTGGGAAAATATTTAAGCTAGCTTCATAATTTGGAGTCATTTTAATTTTAACTTCATAAATAAAATGATTTGGCACCAAATGACTTGTTACACTTAATGAAATGTATTAGTTCTTTGCAAAAACTAAAGGTTGTAAAAATTTAATAAGACTTAAATACAAACAAAATATTCTAGAATAGTTTACTCAATTCAATCGCAAGGAAAATTAGAAGATTAGTTGTTTGTAAAGTTGGCTTTAATTATTTTTTTGATTTATTCTGATAGCTATGTTTCACAATAAAAGCAATTAAAAAATTAATTATTTTATATATGTTAAAAATAAATGTTTTTTATTTCAATCTACCAATTAATTACTTTTTTTCATAAATCATTCTATGAATTTTATTTTTATTAAAAAATCCTTATATTATTTTATATTTTAATTTATTAGTGTTTATACAAGTAAATCAAATAATAGCATTTACAATAATACAAACTCTAAAATAGATAATTGTGGTCACACTCCAGATTCAAATAATATTTGAAAAAAGTGATTAAATTTCTAATTAATTTTATTTAATTCTTTAAGATTAAATTATCATTTTTTTTCATTTAATATTTTATTTTTAAAAAAATATTTTTCCTTAAATTATCTTAAATAATATGGATTATAAACTGATTATTTAAGTGACATAATTTACACTTAAAATTTATTAAGCTTTTATATTTATTAATGTTTAGATATTAGAATATTGCTTTATTTATATTGTTCGATTTCGTTGATGTTTTTATAGTCTATATTTATTTACTTTAGTATTTGCATTTATTCCTTTAAATTCATCTGTATTTTTTAGATTTTCTTCATTTAATTAATAAATAAGAAAAATTTTTTGAATTAAAAAGTTTGTGAAAGAAAAAGTAAATAGGAAAATAGAAAGAGATAAAGCAATAACGATTGATCTATGAATAGCTCAAATTTTAAACAGAAATTAGCTTCCCATATCATAAATAGGAACGAAATCAAGAAGTTGTATTAACAAAAAAATATCTAGATGCTTCAAAAGAATCAACAGACATGTAAAATTTCTCATCTGTTTTATATTTATATCAGTTTAATCAAAATGATCATCATCATATTTTTTTTACATGCTTTTTTCAAAATGGTATATAATATGAAGAAAAAACATGCTTAAATTAATAGATAAAGAAGCTAACCTATTTTAAATACCTGAAAATTTTAGTTTCAGAATTTTATTAGAATGTTATATATACTTCCTTTATTTCTATCCCACGCACTACCCTATATTTTTCTTAGTTTTAGCTTTATAATGTCTATAGGTGATCATGTATCATATTAAATAAAATAATAGTTTTTTGAGCAATAAACTCATGAAATTACAAAATGATGAGAAAAGAATCACTACAATTAATAAATATGTTATAATAGCCATATTAAGAAACCTTCCCACAAAAATATTTTAATATTTTTAAAATTTAAATGCTATCTATCTCTCTTCCATTCTCAATTATCAAAAATATTATTATTTCTACATTATATAAGAAAAAAGAATAAAAGATAAAAATGATGAGAATTATTTTAAAAAATTTTAAGCAAAAAATATTACTCAAGCTATCCATAAATCAAATAATATAATTTTTTTAAGATCATTCAGTTTTGATGTAGTATTATTACCATTTTTAAATAATTAGTGAGTAATAATAACTTCTACATAAGCATAATAAATGATAACTAATAATTGTTTACAAATAAGTCTTTCTCATCAGTAAATATGAAGTAAAAAAGCTTTTTAGCAATTACTGAGCTCTATGAAGTAGCTTCCCCTTTCATTCAATTTAAATTTAGCATTATATTATTTGAGTTTCTTATATTGAGCTCCTAAATTTTAGAGTATTCCTTAATGTTAAAAAAATATTTCTCAAAATTAATGCACAAGTTAGATAACTCAATCAACCAGTTTTGAATCTTAATTTTATTAAGATGGTTCATCAATAAATCTTGCTGAATTTTTAATATATTTTAAGCTATCCTATCTTCAGCTGAAATAATTTTACTAAATTTTAAATTAAGGATAATTAAGAAACAATTACTAAATAAATAAATAAATTAATCAAAGTCAATATTTAATCAAAAACTTTCTCATTATCCATTATTATTTTTATTTGATATTGAAATTAAAGTTAGACTTAAACAATAACTTAATGCATAAATAAAATCAACATTTGAATGTTTTTTAAATATTTTAGATTTAATATTGTGAATATTACGATTATAATTTAACTATTTATTTTAATTAAAGTGTCAGAAATAAAAGAAAAGTCTTTAGATATGGTAAAAGAGTACTTGTATCAAATGATGAAAGATGAATTGACACAATTTGGATACTCAGAGTTCAGATATCTCAGTGATGGTTTGTAAGGATATGTTGTGTTAGCAAAAGAGAGAATCACAAATAAGCGCTTTGCAATAAAGGGGATAGTAGTTAGAGATCTAAAAGGAAATATTGATCAATATAAATTAGACTAGGTTAAGCAAGAAAAGAATATGCTAGAAAAATGCAGAGGCTCACCTTATGTCTCTAACCTAATCAAAACAATTGAGGGAACACAATTTATTTTCTTAGTCTTAACAGAATGCTAAGGTAGAATAGAATATAAATTACCAATTATTGATTCAAAATAAACTTTCTTTACTTATTTTTCTTACTTAATTACTCATTAAAAGGAACTCTCAAAGAGCTGATAGAAAGTATTCCAAGCAACAAGCTAAACGAATTATCAGCTATCAAGTATTGCAAAGATATAGCTTAAGGATTGCACTACATTCATTAATAGCAATGCATCATTAATGATCTAAAATTCGATAATATATTGATAGACTATAACGGAAATGCCGTTATAGGTAAAAAATTGATGAAAAATATTTAATTTAATTATTTTATTTACATACAGCTGACTTTGGATTAGCCTAAACCCTTCCTAAAAATTCTGGATACTCTTTAGTTGAATATGTTATTAATTTATTTGATAATTAAATCATTTTGTTTTATCATTTCTCTTTTATTTTTAATTCAAAGATGGGCAACTTTTATTACTAGGCACCAGAATGCTACGATCCTAAAGCTTTCAAAACTTACGATGATGAGTATAAAAAGAGAAATATTTAAACTCAAACAAATCCTAGCCAAAGAGTATTTTTATTTTACTTTACTGCTGATAATACAAATTTAACATTTAAAAAATTAATAGAGTGAAGCTTGCTCTTTGGGTAAAAATAAAAAAATAATACCTTTTAAGCATAACGAAATAAAATTTATAAATAGGATACATCTTCTATGTTATGATCTAAGGATTCTATCCAGATTTAACATTCAAAAAACATTTGGAGTTACCATATGATTAAAATTTCTAAACTTTTAAATATAAAAAGTAAATTAGGTATATCATTGACGGTCTAACACAGTTTGCTCCAAGGGAAAGATTATAGGTAGAAGAGGTTTTAATTTTGTTAAAAGGAATAATTTCATTTGAGTTTGATTTAGACTCAAAATTTGTTGAATTAATTAGCCAAGAAACACAAGAAGGTGCAAACTTGTTAAACAAAAACATAGAATTCATCTAGAATTTCAACAACAAATACTACCCAATATTGTAACATAAATAAACAAATAAGTTCATATATTTAAACATTCTAAAGTAAAAATGAAGGTAGTATTTTGCAAGAATTGCAGTCTAGTCAAGATGAAATTTAAAAGCTAAAAGGTTATTCCTAAAATCTTGAATATTAAATCAATTCTTTAAAAGCACTTTAGGTTCAAAAAGACTCAAAAATTAAAGAACAAGAACAAATCATCAAAGATTTGGAAACAAAATTGACTAAATAATCCGAAGAAATATGTATTAATAAACTTAATCATTGTATAAAATCTTCATAATAATTATATTTTAAAAAAAAAGAGAAAAAGCAAGTGATAGTAAACAAATTCTTTGATTAATTAGCTATTATCAATAAAATGTTTAATTCAGAAATAAATTGAATAAATAAAAATTATAAAACAATTAATAAATTCAAATTTATAAGATCTTTTAAAGTATTAATCAATTGAGGCTGTAAATTTTATTTAACTGAGAAAAAAAAAATAAATCTTTTAAATTACTCGGTAATTAGTTTAATTCAAGAATGTTAAAATAGTAAGAAAAATAAACATGAATGAAAACAATTGCTTAGTAATTGTTGAGAAAAAAGCAATTTTTCTTAGCAGGATTAATCATTTAAAGTTAAACAGAAGAAACATAAGATTAATTTTATTAAAATAATTAAAAGGATTTACTTGATTATTTTGAAAAAAATTTAAATTAATTTATTACATCTAATGAGAATATGAAATATAATTGCTATTAATATATTATTGTTATTATTGAATATTTTATTGATTAAAGAAATTTAAGAATATTTCCAAAAATTTTATTGACATAAATTCTTATAAATTTTATTTAAATAAAGCAAGTAAAATATATAAAAAGCATCTATCCTAAAAATGATATTTATTTGTAATATATAGCAAGTAAAATCAATTTTTTCTAAATTCTCAGTTTAAATTAAAATAATTAAAATAAAAATAGAACTCAGATCCAAGTAAGACATAGGCGAAACAAAAAGTATTACTTTAGTTTTGATAAGATTAATTAGAAAATTAGATTTTTTTTGTATATAAAAGTGTGTAAGACTATAAAATAAATTTAATGATGCCTTTAATCAAATAATTCATAAACTAAAAAAGGATGTAAAATTAAATAAGAATTAAAAAATTTATTAGTAAAACTCATTTTCAATAAATAAAAATGTAATTTTTAGTGTGTAATCAATGATTAAATTTAAATCAACATAAATTATACCACAAGCAAACTTATTCTAATTTAGGAAGTAAGTTAACTTAAAAATATTAACAAAAATACATAAATTATTTTTTTTTTAATTAGAAAGTAATTATTTAGCTTAGCAAATAAGGAGAAATTATTTAATTTATTTTAAATAATAGAAAGTAATTCAATATTTTACTTAGTCATTATTAATTAATTAAATTTTACTAAAATAGTTTTCAAAAGTATTTCTTATAATTTAAAACGTTAAATTTGAAGAGTTAATTTAAATTTATTGAATCAATAGTGTGTAAAATATTTTTATTATATTAATTATATTACTTTAACAATTTTTTATTTAAAAAAAAGCATGTAATATATTCTTTTTACAATATTTATTACTTTAATATTTAAATATTATCTTTAATTACTGTTAAAGAAAGTATCTATTAAACCATTTAAGCAAGCAATAAATTCTAAGAAACTTAACTTGAATAATAGGCTGTAAATTATTAATCAAATAAATTAATTTAAAAATGTATTATTCTAAAACATATAGATGGTAAAATAATTTTGTGGTTATTCTAGATAAAATTATATTGTCTTAAATATTTAGAAAGTATCTATGATAGTTTAATTTTAATGGTTAATCTTATTCTTCAAATAGTGTTCAGTATGATTAATTCATTA
>JH720139.1:0-47640 GCA_000231845.2 Tetrahymena malaccensis 436 | reverse complement strand
GAGTAATAAATATTTTGAATTATTTTTGATAAGAAGATGCTGAAATAAATAAATAAATAACTTTATTCTTAAAAATATATTAGAGAGTAATAAATAAATATTTTGAATTATTTTTGATAAGAAGATACTGAAATAACTAAATAACTTTATTCTTAAAAATATATTAGAAAGTAATAAATATTTTGAATTATTTTTTATAAGAAGATGCTGATATAATTTTATTTTAATAAAAGGATGTAATAAACTAATAGCTTATCTATATTGAAAAGATATTTCTTAATTAAAATATAGTGTGTAAAAGAAATCATTTTAGATAAAACATATTTACGTGATTAATTATTAGAAAGTAAAATTTAAAATATTAATTAAAAAATTGATATTTATTAAATTAAATTTTAAAATTAAGTGCGTATTATTTTAAATCCAAAATAATATCACATGAAATAAATTTACCTAAAAAATAGAATCAAGTATTTTTGATAATAAGTCTTGAATATATATTTTTTAAAAATTATTTATAAAAATAGTTAGTAAATTATTTAATATTTAAGTTGCAAGTTAGATATGTTTAATAAATAATAGGAAGTAACTTTTAAAATAAGTGAGAAAAAATTTAATTTTTATTATTAAATGAAAGGAAGTAAGTTTACTTAAAAGAAAGAATAAAAAAAATAATATCACTTTGAAATAGGTCGTAATGTCTAAAATATTTTTGTAAAGTATTTAAAAAATAAATAAATTATTTTGTATATAGGAGAAAGTAAGTAGTTTTTATAATAAAAATACTAAAATAACAAATCAATTTATATAAATAGTGCGTAATTATTAAATGATGTTCACAAAGCAATGAATAAATTCATAATTAAAAATAGATAGTAATTTTTTAAATTATTGTTAAAAGCAAAAGGAAAATAAATTATATTAATAATATTAGTATGTAAAATAGGATAAAAAACAAAGAAGAAGCATTAATAAATGATTGATAAATATAGGATGTATGATTTTTATTTAAAAAATTGGAATAAATAATTATTAAATTTGATAAAAAGTGCGTAAATGAAATAAATAATTGTTTGATTTAATTGGCCTTAATACATCTTGGTTTAAAATAGGGAGTAATAATTTTTGATAAAGATAATAAATATAATATTTATTTATAAAATAGTGTGTAAATAACTATGAATTAAACTTTAAAAGGGAAAAAGCTCAATTATTTATTCTAAAACAGGAAGTAAACACTTTTAAAAGGACGAAAAAACAAATAGATTATTGAAAAAAATAGTTTGTAAGATACTAATTTAAGTTGAGGAAATAAAGGTTTCAAAAATTTAATTTTACCCTAAAAAAGTGCAAAGTAAAATAAAAAGAATTTAGAAGATAGAAATAACATTTTAAAATCAATATTTATTTTTTTTAATCTTACCATTTAAAGAAATAATGATAATAATAATTTATTAAGTAAAAATACTTTATATAAATAGAAATGAAGAGAAGAGCAAGAAGACACCAGAAGAATCTTAAAACAATGAACTTCTTAAATAAAAGATCATAGTTTTAAGAATAAAATAATCATATTAAATAATAAGCTTGTAATTTTATTTGTGATTTATGTTTTTGTAGCTGAGATATTTTAATTTTTTTTTTTTTTAAGACAGACAAAACAAATATTTATATTTTCTAAGTTCAGTTAAAATATTATAGTACTTTAAACTTTAAAAAATGAAAAATTTTATAATTTTTGTAAATATTTAATAAACAGGCTTTACTAAATTTTAAGCATTTAAACTTGAATTAGAATCAAGATAATTTAATTATATATAAAAATGCTATTTTAATTTGATGATTTATGGTTTTTAAATAGTGATTAATAATAAATAAAATAAAGAGTCTATTATTAATTCAAAAATACTCTATTAATATTAAAAATGAGGAGTTTATAGTCTATTTTTATAAAAATTAAAATATTTCTACTATCTTTTTTTTATGAAAATACTCAAATATTCACATTAAATAAATACCTTGGAATACCTTTTAACAGGAAAAAAGTCAATTGCACATAAGCAATAAAAATAGGAAATTTTTTTCGAATTAGTGAATATCGAAAAAAAATGTTTCGTTATAATTGAAAGTTAAAAAAAAAAAAATTAAAGACAGTTTTATCAAAATTTTAAATAAAATTATGTTAAATTATTGAGGTAAAAATAATAGACTCAAAGCAAATTCAAATATAAGTAGTAATAATGACTAAATAGTAAACACATAATAAAAAAAATATAATAAATTTTACAAATAAGTGGATAAAATAAATTAACAGAATTTTTTTAATTTGAATA
The DNA here is from genome assembly GCA_000231845.2 of Tetrahymena malaccensis 436. Taxonomy (NCBI): domain Eukaryota; phylum Ciliophora; class Oligohymenophorea; order Hymenostomatida; family Tetrahymenidae; genus Tetrahymena; species Tetrahymena malaccensis. The sequence continues at coordinate 45,307 of JH720139.1, read as the reverse complement.
AACTATTTTATAATGCTTGCATTTTTTTATTTTTATTTATTATTTATTTATTTTTTAAAAAGAATAAAAAATGAAGTTTAAAATAAACAGCTTATAATAAAGAAGTTAGATTGATCTATATATTATTATTATTTTCAAATGTTTAAATAAATTTTATAAAAACATAAAAAAGTAAACAAATCTACATTTTTAATAATTTGAATATTAGTTTTGATAATTTAAATTAATATTTTTAATTCATTCAGTCATATTTGAATCAAAAAAATTTATTACCTTTAATGAATTAAAATATATAATAAAATAATTTATTTCTCAATCCAATTAAATATCAAAGACTACTAATTTCTTCATCTTAAATAATTGAGGATTTAATTTCATTTCTAGCATTTCATCAAATTATTATTACTCAATATAACTTTTAATTCAGTTAAATAATTAAGTGAATATAGGTAAAGAAGAAAATAATGTAAATAGTAATAATAATAATTTATGATTTTCGGAGTTTATTTCAAAATTAAAAAATAATAAAATTAAAATTAAGTTGAATATGAAAATATTAAAAATTGTGAATGATAAAAAATAAGTGCAAAAGTTATCAATTAACAACAAATTTTTAATTTTGAAAATGAAAATTAATTATTTTTCAAAAATAAAATAAAAAAACTAAAATAAAAACAAATGAATTATTTTTACAATCCATCTTTAAGACTAAGTATTAAAGTTGAGATATTATTATTATTTGCTAAAGCACAGCCTAACTTATATGTACCATTTTCCACAAATTTTCCCATTCTTTTATATATTTTAAATAAATTCGTATGTAGAACTAAAATATAAAGGAGAAAGATGAAAAATTTATCAAATTTAAAGCTTTAAATAGATTAAAATTTCTTCAAAAAACAAAATAAATTATTTTTACTGAAGTTAAAGTTCCAGAGTTTTGAGACTATTGCACTTTGCTAAGGCATGGCCTAGTTTTTATGCGCCCTTCTCACCAATACTAAAATCACTTTTATATATTTTAAATAAATTTTTATTTAAATATGAAATTAATATCAGAAAGATGAAAAAATTAAGAAATTAAAATATTAAAAGAAGCTTTATGTACTAAAATTTTTGAAAAAAGAAAGAAAATAAATACTTTTACGGAATTTAAAGTCTTAAAGTTTAGAGATTAGTATAATTTGCTAAAGCAAGGCCTAGTTTTGATGCGCCTTCCTCACCAATACTAGAACGACTTTTTATATTTTAAATAAATTTGTATGCAAATATAAAATTATATATCAGAAAGATGAAAAAATTATCAAATTTAAGCTTGCTAAAAGAAGCTTTAAATAGACTAAAATTTTTCAAAAAATAAAGAAAATAAATAATTTTACTTAATTTAAAGTGTCAAAGTTTAGAAATTAGTACACTATGCTAAAGCAAAACATAATTTTGATACGTTTTCTTCATCAATAAAAGAAGTTGAATAAGAACTTTGATATATATTTAAATAAATTTATATTTTTATGTTAAACAATAATTCAAGATAAAAATATAAAAGAATAACTTTATGTAAAGTTTTAAATAAAATTTTAATAAAATTTAAAAGAAAAAAATTAAAAATTAACAGTATCTTTTGTATAAAATACATAAAAAAATTGAATTGAGCTAAAGAATGAATGTAATTTAATAATATAAATTAAAAAAAGTTAAATCAAATAAACTATTTACAAATTTATGATGTTAGGGCATTTAGCTAAAGAAAAAAATAAGTCTGATTCAAATTCACCTTAATCAATTTGCCTTTTAAATTGAATGAGTTAAAAATTAAAATTTATACTTAACGTCGAAAAAAATCAATAATAAAAATTTATTTAATGTTTTTAGTTTAAATTAAAATAAATAATTTAAATATATTTATTTATGCTTATTAGAATTAAATATTTATTTTTCTTCCAAAAAAGAAATAAAATAACATATTTTTACTAAATGTTGAGTTCCAAAGTTGAAAGTGAAGGCGGACACTTTGCTAAAGCTTAGCAAAAAGCAGTCATACTTTTATTATCAATTTCATTACTTCTATTTATTTAGTTTTTAATTTGAAAAAATTTAATAAAAATATTTTTGAAGTTGAGGACTACAAAATATATTGATAATTAAATAGTTTTAAATCTTTGTAAAAAAAAATTAAAAAAGTGTTAGATTTTGGTAGCTGAGTTGTAAATTATAAAAAAACATAATAAAAATGTAATTAAAAATAAATCAAATATTTCTACTCTAGTCCAAGTTTCAAAGCTGAGAGATTAGAGAGGTTAGCGAAATTAAAACCTAAATCACATGAAATATCACCAATTTAATTATTACTTTTAATATATTTAAAATAAATTAATAAATATTAAGTAATATGTAACATAATTTGTTTAAGAGATGATAAATAGCTAGTTTGAATGAGATATTATACTTATAGTTTAAAAATAAATAAAACCAAAAGAATTATAAATAAAATAGAAGTAAAACCATTTCTTTCATATATTTAGCTATAAATTTTAAAGATTTTAAGAGTTGAAAAAAATTAATAATATAAAAATAAAAAACATAAATTATAAATAAAAAAACTAATTTATTTTACTTAAGTTCTAGTATCAAAGTTGAGAGATTAGAACATTTTGCTAAGTTACAGAATAATTCCTGAGCACCGATAGTCCTAATGTCATTATTGCTATAATATAGTTAAAATAAATTAAGATTATGCATATGCCAAATACATCACAATAAATAGGAAAAAATGATAAGTTTAAAATAATAATAGTTAAAAAAAAGCAATTAAAAGGATAAATTGAAACAAATAACATAAATTGATGTTAAAATTACTAAACAAAGTTAAAGATTTAAGGAGTGAAAGAAAAATTAAATTTTTTAAATAAAGAACAGAAAATACACAAATAAAAAAATTATTTTTACTTTAGCCTAAGTTTCAAAGTTGAGAGATTAGTACATTTAGCTAAAGCTTAACCTATAGCAGATGCCCCCTATGCATTAATGTTATTGCTGCTTTAATATTTAAAAAATAATATTATATATGTGAACATATTTAATAAAAAATAACAAAAAAAAAATAATTAGGAAATGATAATCCTAATTATTATTAAGAATAAAGCAAAAGTAAAAAAAAATATTCGGTTAAGCAATAAAAAAACTACTTATAAAATTAATTTAAAAGTTTAGATATTTTGGATTGGGATTTCAGATTAGCTACTCTTCAAAAATAAGAATCAAATTGTAACTAAAATCAAAGAATTAATTAATTTTAATTTACCCGAATTCAAGAGTCAAATTTTAGAGTTTATTAGTAAGCTTTCCTAAATTTAAACATAAGTCAGATACACCTTATCCTTCAATTGAATTAAAGCTATTATTATATATGAAATAATTTGAGTAAGATAATAAATAAGTTAAAAATTAAATTATAAATTTAAAGATAAAAATGAAGAAAATAATAAAAAATAAAAATTTTGAAATATAAAATAAAAAAAAATAAATTTAAAGATTTTGTTTTTAGATTTTTAATTGAATGTTGTTCAAAAATAGAGTAAATAAATAAGTAAAAATATGTAAACTGTCTTTACATAAGTTCTAGTGTCAAATTTGAGAGATTAGTGCAATTTTCCAAGCCTAATCCTAATTTAGAAGCACCTAAATTACCAATTTAGTTATTACTATTAGTATATTAGATATAAATTAGAATGTTTATATGAAATGATTTATCAGTAAGGTGAAAAAGTGTAAAAATACCTTTAAAATAAATTAAAAAGAAATAAAAAATATTTTTATAAATATAAATAAATCAGCTTAAATGCTGTCAGATAAATTGACAGATTCATATTTAGGGAGCTTAATTACTAACTAATTGCTCTCTAAAAATAAAGAACTAAAAGTTGTTTTTACTAAAGTTCCAGAGTTAAAATTGAGAGATTAACACACTTGGATAAAACGTGACCTAAGCTAGAAGCACCCTCCTCACCAATTGCATTATCTCTTTTAATATATATGAAATATAGTTGTATTATAAATTTTGTAGAAAGAAGGAAAAAATAATTTAAAAATTAGTATAAATGTTTAATGTTGAAATTGAAAAAAAAATTAATAAATTTTTAAAGTTAATAATTCAACATTTATCTGAAAAATAAATTTTATTATTTTTAGATTTTTTAATTTCTATTGCAATTTAATAAATTAACTATTTTTTACTCAAGTCGGATTGTCAAATTCTAGAGATTAGTGCATTTTGCTAAAGCAGGACATAAGACTGATATCCCCTTTGGACCAATATAAAGTCTAATTTTAACATATTTGTATGATTATATATAGAAAGTTGAAAATAAATAAGTAAAAATTGGAAGTAATAAAAAAAATATTTATTTCTAAATAAGTAAATAAATATTTTCAAACTCAAAATGAGAAGTTAAATTTAAAGGTTCATAAATTTGGGAGAAAAAAATTTTGTAATGTATGTAACTTAAATAATGAATGATTAAATAAATATTTAATTACTCTCTCGATGAGCAAATATCAAGTTCAGTAAGAGAAAGGAATTCAGAGTCTGAAAACTTTTGATTTAATAAAATAAATTTATTAAACTCAATAAGAAAATAATGATCTACTTTTAAAAAATTATTAAATTATTCTGTGTTACTAATCATTTTACTATTTTCTAAAATTTACAAATACAAATTTTAAGATAAATTAATTAATTATAAAGATTTGAAGATATTAATTAATATTTAAAGATATTCAAAAAGAACAAATAAGTTTGATTTCTAATAATTGAAAAAAGTAATATCGACAGAATTAAGGAGATTAAATAAAATTAATGATGACATCAAGCTTTTCGAACAATTTTTAATTATTAAATTTATATCACTCTATCCTAAAAATGTGTTGTAATATATGAATGATAATCTCATTTTATCTTTGATTATAGATAGTAAGGTAGAAGATGATAGAAATATTTACATTATTTTATAGGTAAATTAAATTATTTTCAGTGTAATAATAATTTGTTTAGGTTTTTTATCTAACATTACAAGCATTAATTATTGGCGCTAATTAAATTCAAAAAGAACAAATAAGTTTGATTTCTAATAATTGAAAAAAATAATATAGACAGAATTAAGGAGATTAAATAAAATTAATGATGACATCAAGCTTTTCGAACAATTTTTAATTATTAAATTTATATCACACTATCCTAAAAATATATTCTAATATAAGAATGATGCTCTCATTTTAGTCTTTAATTATAGATAGTAAGGTAGAACATTATAGAAATATTTACATTATTTTAAAGGTAAATTAAATTATTTTCAGTGTAATAATAATTTATTTAAGTTTTGTATCTAACATTATAATCATTAATTATTGGTAATAATTAATTTTAGCTAAAATTAAGTTATTTTCTCCTGTAATTTTTTTATCATTATTAATTAGTTAGAAATTTAAAATATAATTTTAACTTTTCTTCTTTTTTACTTATTATTTTCAATTCATTATATTTATATTTAGAATCAAAATTTTCTTTAAGATTTTTAGTTTTTAAAATTTTTTATTTAAATGCTATTTAATTTAAAAAAATATTTCATTTTTATTTAATAAAATTGTTATTAATACAATCTTAAAAAACATCATAATTTTTATATCTATATTTAAGAATATTTATTATGTTATATCTTCATTTATTTCATTAGTTTTTTTATAGATGGTCAATCAAATGTATTTTTGCATTAATAAATTAATATATCCTTTTTAATAAAAATGAGCTCATTTTTTACGAATTTACAATATTATGATAAATATTATTTTTCTAAACTAAAACTCAAAATTTTAATCATGTTTATACATTTTTTAAAAATTTTAATCTTAAAGAATTTATTTTATATTAATATATATTTAATAGAAAAATACTAATAATGCGATTAAATTTTATTATAAAAGAATTATCATCATTATCTAAAAGAAAATTTTCTTCTAATTTAAGCTTTAATAAGGTTAACAACTCTGTATTTTTTTTAATTAAACAATTTGCATTAAATTTTGAATTGAAAAATAAGAAAAAGAAAGAAAGAAAAATGATATAACAGTAAGTAAAATTCTTTCAAAGCTTAGAAGATGTAACTGTTTATTTTTACAATTTTTATATTTTATTTTTTTAATATAAATTCTTAAGTTGATGAACTCAGATCTTTCATCTTATCTAAATCTTCGTATTGATTAGAGGTATATTTATTTCAATAATAATTTTTTAATTGACAACTAAAACTTATTGACAAAATAATAAATATTGAATGGTTTATTTAAAAATTCATTGTTATCCTGTATCTGCTAATTTATTTATTTCTTTCTTATTAATATATATTTTAACTTTTTATTTTTTATTTTTCTGCAATATTTAAAAAAAATGTATTTTTAATTAATTAGAATTTATTTACTTATTTTAAATTTTTCAAATAAAATAATTAATATTTTTAAAAATTATTCAAATAGTCGCAAATTAATCGGTGACTAAGGGGTATCGTACTTATGCTCTGCTTTAATGAAATAAATTAATATCTTATCTTTAACATTGTTGCTCAAGTAAATAATTAAGTTATATAACTCATATTATCAATAATCTATTTATTTTTTAAATTCAATTTAAAAATTAAGTCCTAAATTGTGGTCTATTTTGCTATATTTATTTTTTTTAATATTTCAATATAAATTTACCTAAATTAAATTTCTTATTTAAATAGAGAAAATAAAATTAACGAATAAGGTATAAAAAGCTTAAGTTCTTTTTTATCATAGTGCGTTAATCTCTAAGCTTTATCCTTAGACTTAAGGTAAGAATGAATTATTTTTCATTTAAATATGCTTGCCTTTTTTAATTTTTAAAAATCTTAAAAATATTTCTTTTAAGCCTTAATTTTTTTAATTTATACTGTCTTTTGCTATTTAAATATTTTTTAAGATCTTTAATCGTTACGTAATGGATTATCTAAATATTTTTTATATTCATAAAAAAATTTCATTTTAATAAATTTATTTAAATTAAAGAGAGAATAAAATTAATGATGAGAGTCTATCAAACTTAGGCTCTGCTTTAGAAAAGTGCGACAAAATTTAAAATTTGACACTGCTTCTTTGGTAAATGTTTCGATTATTCATTCTTTCAGCATTATTATTATGTATAATGATAAATAGTATGTTATTATAAAAAAGAAAGCATATAATTTATCTACCTACATGCCTAAAAGTTTATTTTTATAATATATATATATATATAATTTGCTCCTGGGAGCATTACTAGTTATTTCTAGTATACATAAAATAACAATATAATTATTAGGTTTTTGATTTACTTTTTTTCTCTTGACTTTTAGAGTTTTAGTATTTTTTTTTTTTTATAATATATATTATTACTTGATTTTTCTAATTATTTGTTTGTTTTAAAAATATTTTTATTTTTTTCCAAGACAATTCAAGAATTAATTTTTATTTTCTTTTTTTATTTACATTAATTTTTTTCTTTTTAAATAACTTGACTAATCTTAAATCTATTAAAAGCGATAATGAAATCTATTAATAAGGTATTTCTAGCTTATGTACTTCTTTACTAAAATGTACTGATCTCTCAAGTTTGAGTCTAAATCTTGGAAATTCATTAGAACCTAATTATAAGTAAATATTGCTTAAATATTTTTATTTATTTATTTTTTATTGAAAATAACTAGTTAAAAACTTGCATAATAATTGATAATTATATCTTTTATTTTAGCATTAATATTACTTTATATTACTCTTTGCATAAATTTTTCTATTTTATTTTTAATTTATTTAAATTAAAGTAAATTCTTTAATTAAATATTTGTTCTTTTTATCTTTTTAAAATAAACAATTAAATATTTATATTAAATTTGTAGCTTTTATTTTAGAATCTAGAATTCAATCAGTAATGGTTAATTGAATATATTAGGAATGACTTTATCAAAAATGACTAGTCTTTAATGTTTGACTCTTGACCTTTAGTAAATATAGCTTTCTAATTTATTATATTTGCTTTATTTATTTTTATAACAATTATTGCTATTTAAACTTAAAAAAATACAAAATATTTTTAATTTAAAAAATTTGTTTGTCTACATTACAATTTTTTTTGCATAATTTGTTAAGCTTAATTTCTTTAATAAATATTGAAATTTTAGTTACAAATTTTTTAAATATCAATTTTATTTCAAAATATATTTAAAGGAAATGCTCAATTAATAATAAGGGCGTATCAGGATTAGCTTCTGCTTTGAAAAAAAGTACTAATATTTAAATTTTGAGACTTAACCTCAAGTAAAAATAGTTTATTATTATTTTTTCAAAATAATTATTTATTTTCATTTTTATTTTTTTTAAAGAACAAGATTAATATCATTTTTAATCTATTTTAAGCTCTTACTGATTTTCTTTTAGCTACAAATATTTTTTAATATTATCAAAAGGAGAACTAATATTAACTCAAAAGCTATTTAAAAAGTTAGAAATAAATGTTTAAAAACAAGGAGATTAGTTGTTTTCTAGTTTAAGCATGATATTTTAAAATGAAAATTTATTCATTTAAATAATTATTAAATAGTTTTAATATTTTATTATGATATTAGCATACTAATATTACATTTTTATTTAAATAAATATAATATCTAATCTATATTTATTTACATATAAATCAACAATATTAAAAATGTAAGAAAATCAACCATATTTTATTTAGTAGTTTTTGTTTCTTTATATCACCATCAAAGATTAAATAGTTATTAATATTTCTCATAATATTTGAATATGATATATATTACAAAATTTTATTTGATATAAATTAAAATTAAAAAGCAAAAATTCAAGGTTAGAAATTTATTTATTTAATTTTTTTAATCAAATATTTTAAATTAAAGGAATTTTATTCTTTTTTTTCCACTTTCGTAATAATTTAGAACCTGGGTGGTTATATATATATGATTAAATTTCAATATAAAAATTTATTTAAATAATTAAAGCTTTTAAAAAATATAATTCATAAAATATTCTAAGAAATAAAAAGATGCTTATTGAAAATAATAATAACAAATAAAGAAAAATTCATAATTTATTTATACTAGCTACAAAACTATAAATGGTAATTAATATGTACTTTTAAATTAGAATTTTATTTATTAATTAAAAAAGTTTTAAATTATATTGGTAAAATATGAAAAATGAATAACAGTCATAAGTGAAAAACAAAGTATCAGATTTAGGCAAGCTTATTTATATATTTATTTATTTTATTAAAGAGTGATTTTTAGATATTCAAATATGTTAAACTTTAGAATTTTCATTCTTTTTGATAAGATTTTCTTGAAAAGATTGAGATTATTATTCCATTTTCTTAGATTAGTCTGCTAATAAATCTGATATTCCTGCATCGTTTAGCATTTTAAGGCATTCTAGACTAATTGGAGGGGCAGTTACCCAGTTTAAAGGTTGTCCGCAGCCAATTCCTTTGGTTTTTTTATCATAAGTACCTTATTTCTAAGCTATACTTTCTGTTGATTTTTTCCATTGTAGCTTTCTCCAGTCAAAGGAAAACTTCATAAACAATTTTCCTCCTTGATAATAATCTTTTTATAATTGTCTATTACCGCATGTAGTATTATCACAACCATCAACTTTTAGCCAGATTAAACCACAATTACTACATTATTTAAGTAGATTCTAAGGAGCTTATGGATTTAATAAGCTATAAGACATCTTTAAAGAAGCGAATTTACGGACTTTTTCAACAATTGGAATAAAATACTATTTTAACTCCAGGTAATGCAGGTAGCTATCAACTTCAACCATATCATTACCATATTTATCTTAAAAGTCTTAAAGAATATCCTCAGCAATACTCGAAATATCTACAATACAAGCATGTAGAAATTCATCCTTATCACTATCTTGATATCTTGCTATTTCTTCTAAGAAAAAGTTTGATGTTGAATCAAATATTTTCTAATATTCTGTGATATAATCAAACATATTCTTGAATAAATCAAAGTTGTATCTAAATTATTTTTCATCAATTTTAATCTAAACTGGTGCATTCTGGCAAAGACTTTTGTAAACTGCATCACACAATTCTTCTGGATCAGAATCTTAGCCTACAAAAATAAAAGAATTTGGTAAGCTAGGAACATTTTTAATAAGGTAATTTTTAGTATCTTCAAAAAGCTTTATATTTTCTTCAGTGACCTCTCTATCCCAATGACTGATTACAACAGTTATAAGATGTCTCCATTCAAATAGAAGTTTCATTTATTCTTATAAATTTTTTTACAAAGCTCCAAATCTTTTTTGGTGTTGTACTAACAAAAAAATTCTATTAATAGGACCTTCAATTAGAGCAGAGTGTAAGCATAAAGCATGCCCAATCTTATCTTCTTCAGCTGATGTGCCAGGAGTATCAATAATATTAAAAGACCTACCATAAGCAGAGTTACTACTAGCAGAGACTCTAGTCGTTGAAAATTCACCATCAGAAATCTTCTGATTCTTATTCGTTGTTTTGTTAAAAAAAGTTGACTTTCCTGTACCAACTACTCCAATTAGCACTGAATTAGGAGTACTATCCTATAATACTTAAGTTGTCTGATGAGTGTAAAACAAGTGATTTTTGTAAACGCTTAAAGTCATTTAGATTATTTGTTGCTTTTAGCTTTTTAATTTATCCTATTTAATTAATTATTTAAAAATGTGAGTTGATCTGCCTACTTTTAAAGCTATTATTTATACTAAAATAAGCTATTCTTAGAAATTAGAATTTTTAACTAATTTAAATATTTATATTAATTAGAATATTAAATTGATAGAATTGTCTATTTCATTTAAAATTTATTCTAAAAATAATTACTAAAATTAGAAAATTTAAATCTTTTAGAATATTAAACTAAAGAGGCATCATATATTTTTAATGAAATAAGTGAATATTATCAAATAGCTGCTTAATCTCTCATTAAATCTAAATACAAAATATTTGCTGAAAAAGTTTGTAAATAATATTTTTAAATTTATCAATAAATTGTTAGAATATTTGTTTAGAAATTGTTTTTTATAAGAATATCTTTTATAATAAAAGTTATCAGAGGCTAATTTAATTTAAAATAAATAATAAATAATTATTTTATTCACTTTTCCTTAAAATAGAAAATTAGAAGATTTTAGAATATTAAATTAAAAAGATATCTAATTCTAATGAATAACTAAATAATTTCTAAATAACAGCTTAATCTCACACTCAATTAAAAGATAAAATATTTATTTGCTGAAAATGTTTATAAATATATAATGAAATTAATAAATAAATTATTAAAATATATATTTAAAAATGATTTTTTATTCTAATATCATTTAAAATAAAAAGATATCAATTTTTATATTTTATTAACTTCTAATTATTTTATTTTCTTGTTTGTTTTGAGTAAATATCAATAATGATCAAATTTAAATTTAATTGCTTTTTTTAATAAATCCCATAAATGATACTTCAGTCAATATTTTATTTGAGACCCCCCTTTTTCAATAGTGAAACAAAGAAGTTAAAAAAATAAAATATATATCTAAACTCGACACTTGCAGGCTGCTTAAACTAAATAAGCAGATTAGCTATATATCAAATTTATTTTTACTTTGTATTCAAATTAAATCAGATTAAAATGATAATTTTTTTTATAATTAATTAAATTTACATAAAATTGTCACTAATTAAATATCAAAAAAAATAAATAAATGATATAATAAAAAAAAAAATATATTTACAATTTAGAAGATGTAATTATTTATTTATAATTAACTACTTCTTAACTTTATTTTTATTATTAAAAAAGTTTTTAAACTCTTCCCTTTAATCTCATGCAAATCTCCATATTGATTTTTAGTAAATAAAATTTATTATCATCTTATTTATTTTATTATTACTATCAAGTATAATATTTTTAATGAAATATTGACCTTTATTTTCTTTTTTAATTTATTAATATTTATACTAATTCATCTTTTTTTTCAGTATTTGCTTAAATAACTTATTAGTTGATTATCATTTAATATGTTTTCATTTTTTCTTTTAACTAATTAATTAACAAACTAATTGTATTTTCTTTAAAATTTAAAAAAGGCCCAATTAAATTGATGCAAATAGTACCTAATGCTTAAGTTCTGGATTAGCAAACTGCACTAATCTCTCAAATTTGACACTTAATTTGAGGTAAAAACAGCTTAAATTATTTCTTTTGGGTTGTAATAATTTTTATACCTAAATGGATTTAAAAAATACTTTTTTCTTATTTGCTTTTTATTCTCATATTTCGTTTTGGATATAAATCATTTTTCATTTTCAGCATTTGCTCAAATAATTTATAAATTGTTTATTATTTTATAATTTTCTTTGTTTTTCCTTTAATTATATATTAAAGAAACTAATTATTTTTTCTTCAATATTTAAAAAGGGATAATAAAATAAGTGACAAAGGTGCCTCAAGTTTAGGTACTGCATTAGCAAACTGTACTAATCTCTCAATTTTGACACTTGATTTGTGGTAAAAACAGCTTATTTCTTTTGGATTATAATATTTTTAAATACCAAATGTATTTAAAAAATTCTATTTTACTTATTTGCTTTTGATTCACATATATTATTTTAAATTTAAGTCCTTTTTTATTTTCAACATTTGCTTACATAATTTATAAGTTGATTACTATTTCATATGTTTTCTTCATTTTTCCTTTTAACTAACTAATAAACAAACTATTTATATTTTCTTCAACATTTAAAAAGGAATAATTAAATTGGTGCAAATGGTGCCTCAAGCTTAGGTTCTGCATTAGAAAACTGCACTAATCTCTTAGATTTGACACTTGGTTTATCGTAAAAAAAGCTTGTTTCTTTTGAATTATGAAATTTTTTAATGCTTAAATGGATTTAAAAAATACTTTTTTACTTATTTGCTGTTTGGTTACATTTGTTATTTTAAATTTAAGTTATTTTTCATTTTCAGACTTTGTTTAAATAGTTAAATAGTTGATTATTATTTTATAATTTTTTTTCATTTTTCCTATTAACTAACTAATAAAGAGACTAATTATATTTTCTTCAATACTTAAAGGAGCAATAAAATTGGTGACAAAGGTGCCTCAAGTTTAGGTTCTGCATTAGCAAACTGCACTAATCTCTAAAATTTGACACTTAATTTGTGGTAAAAACAGCTTATTTATTTCTTTTGGATTGTGATATATTTTAATACCTAAATGGATTTAAAAAACACTTTTTTACTTATTTGCTTTTGATTCTCATATATTATTTTAAATTTAACTTATGTTTCATTTTGAGCATTTGATTAAATAATTTATAAGTTGATTATTATTTCATATGTTTCCTAACGTTTCCTTTTAACTAAAATTTAAACAAACTAATTAAGTTTTCTTCAATATTTAAAAAGGGACAATAAAATTGGTGACAAAGGTGTATCTGGTTTAGGTTCTGCATTAGCAAACTGCACTAATCTCTCAATTTTGACCCTTGATTTATGGTAGAGCAGCTTATTTCTTTTGGATCGTAGTATTTTTTTAATACCTAAATGGATTTAAAAAAATACTTTTTTACTTATTTGCTTTTGATTCTCATACATTATTTTAAATCTAAGTCATTTTTTAATTTTCAGCATTTGCTTATATAATTTTTAAGTTGATTATTATTTGATATGTGATATGTTTTCTCATTTTTCCTTTTAACTAACTAATAAACAAACTAATTATTTTTTCATCAACATTTAAAAAGGAAGAATTAAATTGGTGACATAGGTGTCTCAGGCTTAGGTTTTGCATTAGCAAATTGCACTAATCTCTCAAATTTGACACTTGGTTTATCGTAAAAAAAGCTTATTTCTTTTGAATTGTGATATTTTTTAATACTGAAATGGATTGAATAAATATTTTTTTACTTTTTTGCTTTTGTTGATTATTATTCCATATAATTTCTTCATTTTTCCTTTTTACTAACGAACAAATAAACTAATTATATTTTCTTCTATATTTAAGGTCCAATTAAATTGGTGTAAATGGTGCCTCTGGTTTAGGTTCTGCATTAAAAAACTGCACTAACCTCTCAAATTTGACACTTGATTTGTGGTAAAAACAGCTTATTTATTTCTTTTGGGTTGTGATATTTTTTAATACCTAAATGGATTAAAATAATTCTTTTTTACTTATTTGCTTTTGATTCATAATTGTAAATTTAAGTCATTTTTCATTTTCAGTATTTACATAAATAATTTATAAGTTAATTATTATTTCATATGTTTTCTTCATTTTTCCTTTTTACTAACTAATAAACGAACTAATTATTTTTTCTTCAACATTTAAAAAGGAACAATTAAATTGGTGCAAATGGAGCCTCAGGCTTAAGTTCTGCATTAGCAAACTGCACTAAACTCTCAAATTTTAGTCTTAATTTAAGGTAAAAACAGCTTATTTCTTTTGGATTGGGATTTTTTTTAATACCTAAATGGATTTAAAAAATACTTTTTTACTTACTTGCTTTTGATTTATATATGTAAATTTAAGTAATTTTTATTTTTTAACATTTACTTAAATAATTATGAAGTAGATTATTATTTCATATGTTTTCTTTATTAACTAACTAATAAACAAACTAATTATATTTTCTTCAATATTTGAAAAGGGACAATAAAATTGGTGATGAAGGTGCCTCAGGCTTAGGTTCTGCTTTAGCAAACTACACTAATCTCTCAAATTTGACTCTTAATTTAAGGTAAAAACATCTTATTTCTTTTGGATTGTGATTTTTTTAAATACTTAAATGGATTTTAAAAATATTCTTTAACTTATTTACTTTTAATTAAAATATGTTATGTTTAATTTAGGTCATTTTTCATTTTGAGCATTTGCTTAAATAATTTATTAATTGATTATTATTTCAAATGTTTTCTTCATTTTTCCTTTTATCTAACTAATAAACTAATAATTTTTTCTTCAATATTTAAAAAGGAACAATTAAATTAGTGTTGAAGGTGCCTCAGCCTTAGCTTTTGCATTAGTAAACTGCACTAATCTCTCAATTTTGACACTTGATTTGCTGTAAAAAACCATATTTATTTCTTTTGGATTGTGATATTTTTGAATACCTAAATGAATTTAAAAAAGATTCTTTTTATTTATTTGCTTTTTGATTAATATTTGTTATTTTAAATTAAATTATTTTTCATTTTCAGCATTTGCTTAAATAATTAATGAGTTGATTATTATTTCTTATTTTTTCTCATTTTTCCTTTTAACTAACTAATAAACAGACTAATTATATTTTCTTCAATATTTAAAAGGTACAATAAAATTGGTGACGAAGGTGTTTCAGGCTTAGGTTTTGCATTAGCAAACTGCACTAATCTTTCAAATTTGACACTTGATTTGTGGTAAAAACAGTTTATTTATTTCTTTTGGATTGTGATATTTTTTAATATCTAAATAAATTTAAAAAAGACTCTTTTTACTTATTTGCTTTTTGATTACTATATGTTATTTTAAATTTCAGTCATTTTTCATTTTCATAATTTTCTTAAATAATTAATTAGGTTATTATTATTTCATATGTTTTCTCGATTTTTCTTTTTAGCTGACTAATAAATAAACTAATTATATTTTCTTCAATATTTAAAAAGGTCCAATTAAATTAGTGACGAAGGTGCCTCAGCCTTAGGTTTTGGATTATCAAACTGCACTAATCTCTAAAATTTGACACTTGGTTTGTCGTAAAAACAACTTATTTCTTTTGGTTTGTGATTTTTTTAAATACCTAAATGGAATTAAAAAATACTCTTTTAACTTTTTTGTTTTTGATTTTAGGAAATTATTTTAAATTTAAGTCATTTTTAATTTTCAACACTTGCTTAAATAATTTATAAGTTGATTATTATTTCATATGTTTTTTTCATTTCTCCTTTTAACTAATTATATTTTCTTCATATAAAAAGTGGCAATTAAATTGGTTTAAATGGTGCATCAGGCTTAGGTTCTGCATTAGCAAACTGCGCTAATCTCTCAAATTTGACTCTTGAATTGTCGTAAAAACAGCTTATTTATTTCTTTTGGATTATGATGTATTTTAATACCTAAATGGATTTAAAAAATACACTTTTTACTTATAAGCCTTATATTTTATATTTGTGCTTTTTATTTCAGATTAATTTTTTATTTTTGATTCAAAAAACTAAAATAAAATAAAGAATGCTTTATTTATTTACAAAAATGTAATTAAAAATAATTGTTTTTTTACTTATTAAATCTTATTTAAATATTTATTTTTTTAATTATCTCTCATATGAATTTATAGGTCTAATGAAATAACTCAATCACAAAAATATAAATTATTAAGAAAGTACCTTAAATCTAAAAGATTAGTTGTCTAAAAAATTAATCTCTGATAAAAAATAAGTAGCAAAAATAGAGATTACTTGAACAATACAATTTTCTAAAAATAAAATGATATATTTATTTATGATTTATAATTTTAAATTAGTGATAAACATAGAATATAAATTTATTAATATTTTAACTAAAATAAATTGTATAAAATCGTAGATATATTGCAAATAAATTAGAAATTTATAAAAATTTTATTGTTGTATTTTTTAAATAATTTTAATTTATATTAAATATTAAAACTCTAATAAATATTTGTAAAAATAAGATCAAATATAGATTCTTTAATATAATTTATTTTATTTAAAAATAAAATTATTGAGAATAATAATACAATAATAATTATTTATTTTAGTACAATACGTACATATGTAATATTTAATTTATATTTTGCAAAATATATAAAATAAATATATAAATGATAATTAATTATTTTATATTTATAAATATTTATTTTATTTTTTTTTATCAAATATTTATTATTTTGATAGCTAATCTTTTAGCTTTAAGACATTTATTTAATACTTACAATTTGTGTGCTTCATTAATCAAATTTTATCTATTCATAAATATAAGAGGCAATTAAAAAATAATAAGAATAAATATTTACATTATGTTTTGAGTAAAATTAAAATAAAAACACTAAATCATAAAATAAGAACATGCTTTTTCAAATATTTAGCTAATAAATCAAAATAATTTTTTGTTTTTTTTTCAGTTTTTATTAAAAAATATCACAATCTAAGAGAAAGAAACTATTTTTACTATAAATAAAGTGTCAAATATGAGAGATTAGGGCATTTAGATAAACTAAAACCTAAGTCTGAAGCTCCTTTGTCACCAATTTAATTACACCTTTTTAAATTTTTAAGAAAGCATATTTCGTTTGTTTTTAGTTAAAAAAAAAATAAGATAAATTAAAAAAACTTAATCAGATTTCTATAATTATTTTATTAAAAAATATCAAAATCCAAAAGAAAAATATATTTTTACAATAAATCAAGGGATAAACTTGAGAGATTAGTGCAGTTTGCTAAACCAGAACCTAAGTCTGAGATACCTTAATCTCCTATTTTGTTGCTACTATAAAATATTGAAGAAAAATATTTAGTTTATTCGTAGTTAAGTAGAAGTAAATATGAAGTATTAATAAAAAAAATAAATTCGATATTAAAATTTAAAATGACTTAAACAAAAAAGAAAAAAAAGCAAATAAATTAAGTAAAAATCTAAATAAATTTTTTTTCTAATAACATTATTTAAAAATAAAATAAACCCAAAAGAAATAAATTAATTATTTTTACCATAGATTAAGTATTAAATTTGTGAGACTACTGCACTTTCCTAAAGCAGTACCTAAGTCTGAGGCACCTTCGTCATAAATTTAATTTCCACTTTATATTTACAAGAAAAAATATTTAATTGATTAGTCGGCTAGAAGTAAAAATGAAGAAAAAGTTTAAATTAATAATAGATTTTTATTAATTAAAGTTTAAATTGAAAATAAAAAATGAATTAAATTAAAAAATAACCAAAAAGCAAATATATCAAACTAAAGGCTAACATATAAAAAGAGTTTTTTTTGTTTTCATTTTTTTATTAAAATTATCACAGATCAAAAGAAATAAACTTTTCTTACAATAAAATAAGTGCCAAATTTGAGAGATTAGAACACTTTGTTAAACAAGAACCTAATTCTGAGACACCTTAGTTACCAATATCATTGCTCCTTTTTAAATTTAGAAGATAATATATTAATTTTATTAGTTTATTAGAATTGAAGAAAAAATATTAAATAGTAAATAAAAATTCATTAAATAAATAAAATATTTGATTAAATTTAAAAAAATATAATCAGTACTGAAATGCAAATAAATCAAAAAAGGAATTTTTTTCAATAATTTTTTTATTAAAGAATATCAATACAAATAGAGAAAAAATCTTTTTACAATAAATTAAGAGTCAAATTTGAAAGGTTCGTGTAGTTTGCTAAGCAAGAACCTATGGCTGAGGCACCTTAGTCACTAAAATTATTGTTACTTAAAAATATTTATGAAGATGTGCTTATTTTGTTTTGAGCTAGCTAAAAGGAAAAATGAAAAAAAAATATAAAATAATAAGAGATAACAAAAAATAATATATAAGCAAATAAATGAAATAAAAAGACATTTTTATTAATTTTAATATGTCAAAATTCAATAGAAATAAACTGTTTTTACCATAAATCAAGTGTAAAATCTTTGAGATTAGAGCAGTTTGCTAAAGCGCTACATAAATCTGAGGTACCTTTATCACCAATTTAATTACAACTTTTTAATAATGATAAAAATATATTTAGTTAATTCCTTAGTTAGTTAGTTGCAAGAAAAAATGAAGAAAAATATGAAAAAAAAAAAAAAAACTAAAATATATAAATAATTAAAGTTTAAGATGAGAATAAAAATGGATTAAATTAATGAAAGCGTAATTAAATTTTTTGTTTTTCATTCGTTTTTTTTTAAATATTTTTATCAAAGGCAAAAAAACTATTTTTACGCTAATTCAAGTGCCAAATTTGAAAGATTAGTGCACTTTGCTAAAGCAGGACCTATTTTTGAAGCCCCTTCATAACCAATTTAATTATTCCTTTTTAAATATTATTGAACATATAATTTAATTTGTTAGTTTATTTGAATGAAAAATTAAAGAAGAAAAATATAAAATAATAAGAAATTTATAAATAATTAAAACTGAACTTGAAAACAAATAAAATGATAAATAATCAAAAACAAAAAGAAAATTTATGAAACAAAAAGCTAATAAAAAATAAAAAAAGAATTTTTTTTCAAACTAATTTTTGTGTTAAAAAATATCACAAGATATAAACGTTTATACAGTAAATCAAGAGTCAAATCAGAGAGATTATTGCACTTTGTTAAAGCCAAACCTAAGTCTTAGACACATTCGTTTCTAAATTGATTGAATCTTTTTAAAAGTTTAATACAATATATTTAGTTTTTTTGTTAGTAGGAAAAATTAATTAAAAAATATATTTTTTAAATTTATAAACCACTAAAGCATTTTTATGAAAAACTATCACAATACAAATGAAAACAAATTTTTTACCTTAAACAAAGATTCAAATTTGAGAGTTGAGTGCAGTTTGCTAAACCAGAACTTAAGCCTTTGATACCTTCATCACCAATTTTATTGAAACTATTTAAATTTTGAAGAAAAAATGTATTTAGTTTGATAGTTAATTTGAAGGAAATTAAAAAAAAATATTAAATAAATAGAAATTCACAAATAAGCCATTAAAATAAAAATGAGTTAAATTAAGAAAGTATGATCAGAATAAAAAAACAACTGAATCAAATAAAAATCTAATAAATAAAAAAATATTTATTTGTTTTTTTAAATTATCATAATTAAAAAAATAAATTCTTTTTACCCTAAACCAAGTGTCAAATTTGAGAGATTAATACACTTTGCTATAGCAGAACCTAGGCCTGAAACGCCTTGGTCACCAATTTAATTACTACTTTTTATATAATTAAGAAAAAATATTTATTTAGTTTGTTTTATATTAATTAGAAACAAAAGAGCACATAAATTAATCAAATAAAAATTAATAGATAAAATGAGTTTTTTTTACAATATTTTATGAAAAAATATTGCAATCCATAAGAAATAAAATATTTTTACCCTAATTTAAGTGTCAAATTAGAGAGATTAGGGCACTTTGCTAAAGAAGAGCCTAAGCTTAAAGCACCTTCTTAACCTATTTTATTACTCCTTTTTAAAATATTGAAGAAAATATATTAAGAGTTAATTAGAAATAAATAATAATTAAAGTACGTCTTTAAAATTAAAAATATAGAAAAATAATCATAACCAAATAGAAAAGCATCAAATAAAAATACTTTTTATTTATTTTTCATTCATTTTTGTATTTATAAGTTTCGCAATCAAAAAGAAATAAAATTTGTTTACACTAATTCAAGTTAGAAATTTGATAAATTAGCGCTTTTTGTTATAGCAACACTTAAGACTGAGATTCCTTCATCACCAATTTTATTGTTACTTTTTAAAATATTGAATAAAACATATTTAATATTTAGATGAAAAATTATGAAAAGATAAGATATTTATCAATAATTAAAGATTAAAATAAAACAACGAGCTAAATTAAAAAAATTAATTAGAACTATATAGCAACTAAATCAAATAAATGTATTTTTTTTTGCTCTTCATTCATGTTTTTGTTAAAAAATATCATAACTCAAAAGAAATAAACTGTTTTTACGATAAATCAAGTTTCAAATTTTAGAAATTAGTGCAGTTTGCTAAAGCAAAACTTAAATCTTAGGCACCTTTATCACCAATTTAATTGTAACTTTTTCATACTAAAGAAAAATATTTAGTTTTTATGTTAGTTTGAATGCAAAATGAAGAAAAAATATTAAAAAATGCATAAATATATATTTAAAATTTAAAATTAATTATATTAGTTAAGAAAGAATCAGAACCAAAAAACAAATAAATCAAGTAAAAGGTTAAATATAAATTGTTATTTTTTGATTTTCATTCACTCTATAATTTAAAATAAATGGTTTTACGAAGAATCAAGTGTTAACTTTGAGAGATTAGTGCACTTTGCTAAAGCACAGGCTAATTTTGAGGCACCTTCATCACCAGTTTTACTAAAACTTTTTAAATATTTAATAAATATATTTAATTTATTGTTCGTTAAAGAAAAGCCAAGAAAAAAATATGAGATAATAAGAAATTAATTAAAAATGAAGCAAAATTGAAAACTAAATAAATATAAAGGATATTTTATCATAAATTTAAATTTAAAAAATAAAAATAAATATTAAAGAGAATGTTTATTTGTTTAAAATAAAGTTTATCTTAAAAAAAAACAAAATAAGCTTGATTTAATAAATAAATAAATTGAATATAATTTACCAGATATTAATGTTGACATCAGTATGAGATTCAAGTGATGAGTTTAAAAACTTTTTCAATTATAAAATTAAAGGCAAATAGTAATTAATTAAAAAATAAATAATTACATCTTCAAGATTTTCAAAATTTTTATTCTATTAGATCATTTTTTTTATATTTGAAAAATAATAAAGAAAGATGTATTTTTTATGTTGTTTTAATTAATTATTAAAATTTTTAATTTCTTTTTGATAAATGAATGAATAAAGACAGATATTTTCTGTATATTCTAAAATAAATTAAAGATATTATAATTATTTTATTAATAGCTATTACTTTTTTCCTTCTTCTTTAAATTATTTATATAGTATATTTTTTGATGCAAGATTTTATTACACACACATATTTAATTAAAACACAAATAATATTTAAAAATTTATCTAATACAGTCATAAGCGCTTGCTTATTTAACTTATATCGATGCTAATTCAAAAAATTTTTGAACAAGAGGGTGGGCGATGGCAACAAGTGCAAGTTAAAAATGAAATCTTTAAAGTTATCTTGTCATTTGAGTTCTTTTCTGTTATTTAAAGTATTTTTAAATTTTATTATATGAGTTGATTCAAATATTCAATCTGCCTTTAAAAAAATGTTGAGTCTTAATATATCTATCCTAATTATTAAGTAATATTCATAATTTTTTTCTTAACATTGTAATATTAGAGGAAGTAAATAGAGATAAAAATTAACTTCTTTTGATTCATCTTTGTCTTTTTTAATCAAATTATATAATTAAATAAAAATACATATATATTAAAAATTATCAGTCATAATTTAATTTTTATTTCAAAATAATTTAAATAACATATTTAGTAAAAATTTATCAGCAAACTACACAAATAATTATACAAATAAAATTTGTTTCTTTAAAATGATATTTAATCATTTATTTTAATAAGAGATTCTTCCAATATTTAAATCGATTTCATTCATCTTCAAAAGATAAAAATTCTTTCTTTAACTACCCTTTGCATTTTACGAATTTTCATTTTTATTTCTGATCGTGATTCATTACTAAAATCACCTATATTACTATATAATATAAATTTGTTAAACACCAAGTAAAATAAATTTAAAAAAAATTGATTAAATGACTAAAATATTCAAGAATTAATAATAAATAATAATAATAAATAATGAAACTAATTTTAATATTTAATTTTTTCATTAAATCAAACATGATGTTTTTACCCAATCCTAAGTTCTAAATAATGGAGTTTCTTGAACTTAGATATAGTAGAAACTAAGTTTACTGCTCCTTTTTAACGAGTTTTTGTGTTCCTATTAAGTAATTTGGTTAAATTTTCTTTTTAACTTTAACAAGCAAGTAGAAATATAACAAGGAAGAGCTGGTTAAGATAAAATAAAAATTTAAATCTGTAAATAAGAAATTAGATTTGAAAAATTAAGTTAATCTACTAAGCAATCCTGAAAAGCTATGTCTAAATTATTGGCATGTTTTCTTGATGTTAAAATAAAATTATAAAAATTAATTTAATACAATATGTCAAGCTTCAAATATGAGAGATTAGTGCAAGATGACAAACCGAATCCTAACCTAGGAGCACTTCTATCGCAGATTGGGTTGTCTCTTTTATATTATAATTTTTAAGTTAAATTTAGAATTTAAAAAAATTAATTCAATATTCTATCTAAGCTAAAGCAATAAATAGTTCAAAATATTAAATATTAGATAAAAAATTATTTTGATTAAAATAATTTGAATTATTTTATTTTTTAAATAAAACTTGAATTAAACATTAAAATTATGAATGTATTTATTGTTTTTTATAATGTCTGGCTAAATCAATAAAATTTATTGCTTTTACCTTAGATTTAGCTTCAAAGTTTATAAATTAGTATTGTTGCCTATAGATTCACATATAATTGATGCACTATTTCCATCAATTTAGTTAAATCTATTTATTTTATAGAAAAATTTGAAAAAATCTACTGAATTTAATATGAAAGATAAAATTATTTAAATATTCAACATAAATTAAGAATAGGAATAGTTAAAAATATTTAAATTAATAATCATAAAAAAGCTAAAATTTTTATTTATTATTAAAATAAGAACTTAGCAAAATGTTAGTTAATTGAACAATCAAATTAATTAATAAAAGCAAAAATTAGATTCTATACCCAAGGTTTAATTTTAAAGTTGTAACATTTATCAATTTTTCTAAAGCAGAGCTTAAGTTTGATATATCTTCTAAACCAATCAAATTCCTTCTATTAAATATTTGTAAAAATCATATTGATCATAATAAATAAATCTATGTAAAATGATAAAATTTAATACAAAAAATTGGTTTCTTCAAAAAACTTTAAAAAATGTAAATTTTTTTCTTTTTATTTTCAAATAATTTGTTTATATTTAATAAAAAACGAAAAAAATTAGACTAGTTTTACATGAGGTTTAGTTTTAAGTACTAGAGACAAACACATTTTGATAAGCCAAATACTAAATCTGATGCAAACAATTCGCCGATTAAATTATTACTTGTTAATATTTTGTTATAAAATTAAATAAATATGTAAAATATCGATAAGTTACAAATTAAAACAAATAAATAAATTAGGGGAAAAATAATATTTATTTTTTCAAGATAAAAAATTAATTTTGAATAAACAACATATTTTTTCTTATTAATTAATTAATAACTACATAAAAAAAATATTAGAAAATCTAACAAAATATTTTTACTCAAGTTTAAGTGATAAAGTTGAGAGTTTAGTAAGTTTAGATAAAGAATAGCCTAAATTTGATGCACCATTCCAACCAATTTAATTTTTATTTTTACTATTAGAATTTGTTGATACAAAAATAAAAAAGTTAATTAAAATTAATATGTAAAATAAATCAATAAAAATACAAATATATTGATTAAAATTATTAAATATACCATAAAATACCCTTTAAGTTCTAAAAAATAAGTAAATAAGTAAGAACTTTTCTTATTTGTTCTAAAAAATTTTATATATCACAAAAACTCTCCTCACAATCTAAAGATAAAAACTTTAAAAATAATTTTTTATTAATTAAAAAGTAATTTATTAAATTTTTGCTCCTTATTAAACTAGAATTTAAATTTATATTTTATGGTATATTTTTTATTAGGAAAACATATGAATATTTTTTTTTGTTTTTCTTATAAAAATAGATCAAAAGTTGAAGTTTCAATTAATAATGTTTACCTTAGGTCTAGTTTCAAAACCTATAGATTGCTAATGTTTTCTAAGGCTTCACCTAAATATGATGCACCAATTTGAGAAATAGAATTACATCTTTTTATAAAAAGATAAATATTATTTATTTCAATAAACTAGTATTATATTATAAAGCATTTCTACTCAAAGTTAAGATCTAAAATTGTAAGATTAACACATTTTGCTAGAGCGAGACATATATTTTAGACTCCCTCATCACTAATTTTATTTGAGCTTTTTAAATATAAAATAAGTTTATCTATTAGGAAATATCCATAGAAAATAATAAGGGCAAAAACATAAATTATAACATGAGTGAATGAAAACAAACTCAAAAGTTCAAAAATAAAATAAAAATATTTTGAGCAGGCAAATTATTTGAAATAATATCTGAATTTCTGCAAAAGCTACTTATTTTATATGAAACTAATTTACTATTTATTAGAATTGATTAGAAAATATTTATGCTAATAAACTATTTTAAGGATTTGTAAGCCATTTACAATAATTCTTAATTTGCTTTTATTAAAAAAATCATAGAAAATTTTTTACCTTAGGTTGAGTGTCAAATTTGAGAGATTAGCGCTGTTCACTAAACTAGAAATTAAACTTTATGTATCTTATTCAGTTATCTAATTTCTTCTAATTAAATTTTTGAAATAAATTTAATATACTTTTTGGATTGTAAAAATAAAATCGAAAAAAAAAAGAAAGTAAAAAGCAAATAATAATAAAATTTCAATTAATTTATTGATAAAACTCTAAATTATATTATTTTTTCTTTAAAAATAAAATAAGAAATTTTGTTAATTATAAAGAGGTATTTTTACCCAAGATTTAATATCAAGCTTTATATATGTGTGCAATTTGCTAAAGCTGAGCTTAATTCCTATATGTCTTAGGTAGCAATTTTATTATTACTATTTTAAAATTAATTAATTGATTACCAAATTGAAAAATTTATTAAATTCAAATATGAAACTTAAATCATTTTTAAGAAAATTGTTTAAATCAAGCAAACTTAATTAAATAACCTAAAAGATATGTTAGCTAAAAATATTTTTGATATTTTGCATATATTTATAAATTTGTTTGGTAGTAAGAAAATAGTTTGCAAATATTGTTTGAAATTTAATTATCTTTATTCTAAATCAAGTCCAAGATTTGTGTGAGAAAGTAATTCAGAATCTAAAAACTTTTAATTAATAATAAATAAAATTTTAATGATTATAACTTTAAAAGAAAAAATTGTTTACTTCTTTTAAATCGCAATACTTTTATATTTGCTATGACATTTTTTTTATTGAGATATTTTTGTAAATGATTTGATGAATAATTAATAATATGAATATTTTTAAGAAAATACTTTGAAATAATAAAATAAGAAGGAAAAAAATTTGTCTAGAATAAATAATTAGATTTGATAAAATTAACAATTTCAAAAAAGATCAAGATCAAGATCAGAAATATATTTATTTTCTTATCTGATTTAAAATATGTTAAATAATTTTTTATAAATTGTTAATATTTTTTTTATTTTTTAAATTTTATGCAGATAGATAAAAATTAACTTTTTAATTAAACTTTTTCTTTCGTTTTTAATCATATTATATGATTCTGTATATAATAAAAAAATATTTATAAAAAATGATCAGTTATATATAAATAATCTTTAATTTTTTTCAAAATAAATTAAGAAATAAAAAACATATTTATAAAAATTTATCATCAAACTATACAAATAATTGTATAAATTATATTTATTACTTTCAAATAATATTTAATCATTTATGTAACAAGAGATTCTTTCAATATTTAAATGAATTTTATTCATCATCAACAGATATAAATTCTTTCTTTAACTAGCCTTTACATTTTACGAATTTTCGTTTTTATTTCCAATCGTGATGTATCACTATACACACTACCATTACTATATAATAATTAAGAATCAATAATAAATAATGAAACTAATTTTAACATATAATTTTTTCATGAAATCAAGCATAATTTTTTTACCCAATCCTAAGCCTCAAATATTGGAGGTTAGTGAACTTAGATATCGTAGAAACTAAGTTTACTGCTCCTTTTTACCGAATGTTTGTGAACCTATTAAGTAAATTTGTTAAATTTTATATTTACTTTAACAAGCAAGTACCAATATATTCAGAGTTTTTTAAGATAAAAATAAAAATTTTAATCTATAAATAATAAATAAGAAATTAGGTATGAAAACAGAAGTTAGTCTACTAAGAAATCTTATGTGTGAATTATTGGCATGCTTTCTTGCTATTGCTGTTTAAAGAAAACAAAAATATTTAAAAATGAATTTAATACCATAGCTCAAGGTTCAAATATGAGAGATTAGTGCAAGATGCCAAACCGAAGCCTAATCTAGGAGCACTTTTATCACATATTGGGTTATCTCTTTATATTTTTGAGAGAATTTATAAGTTGAATTTAGAATTTAAAAGCAGAAAATCTAATATAATATTCTATCTAAGATTTAGCAATAAATAGTTTATAATATTAAATATTAGATCAAAAAAGCTTTTGATTAATTTATTTTTTTAAAATAAACCTTGAACAAAACATTAAAATTATGCAAATATTTATTATTTTTTATAATATCTGGTTAAATCATAAAATGTATTGCATTTACCTTAGATTTAGCTTCAATATTTTTAAATTAGTTTTTTTGCCAATAGATTCGCATAAAATTGATGCACTGTTTCCTTTAATTTAGTTAAATCTATTTATTTTATAGAAAAATCTGTAAAACTCAATTGAATTTAATTTGAAACATAAAATTATTAAAATATTCAACATAAATTTAAAATTAGGAATATTTAAAAATATTTAAATTAATAATTATAACAAAGCTAAAATTTTTATTTATTATTAAAATAAGAACTTAGCAAAATTTATTTTTATTGAATTAAAAAAAGTAAATTGAAATTTTATACCCAAGGTTTAATTTTAAAGTTGTAGCATTTATCAATTTTTCTATAGCAGAGCTTAAGTTTGATATGTCTTGTAAACCAATCACATTCCTTCTATTAAATATTGATCATAATAAATAAACCAATGTAAAATGAGAAAACTAAAAACAAAAAAATATTATTTTTCTCAATATATTTTTAAAAATCCAAATTTTTTTGTTTTAATTTTCATATTTTTTTGTTTATATTTAATAAAAAAACAAAAAATTAATTAGACTAGTTTTACATGAGGTTTAGCTTTAAGTATGAGAGATAAACACACTTTGATAAACCATCTACTAAATCGGAGGCACCCAAACTGCCGATTTAATTATTACTTTTGTTATAAATTATAAAGATTAAATAAAAATATAAAATATATTAGTAAGTTACTAATTAAAACAAATAAATAAATTTGGGTAAAAATAATATTTAGTTTTTCAAGTTTACTTAGTAATTAATTAACATCATAAAAAAAACGTTAACTTTATTTAAAAAAATTTTTACTCAAGGTTAAGTGATAAAGTTGAGAGTTTGGTAAGTTTAGATAAAGAATAACCTAAATTTGATGCACCCTTACAACCAATTTAATTTTTACTTTTGCTATTAGAAATTGTCAATACAAAAAATAAAAAAGTTAGTTAAAATTAAATGAAATTAATTAAAAATACAAATATATTGATAAAAATTATTAAATATACCACAAAATGCCCTATACTTCTAAAAAAATAAGTAAATAAATAAGAATTTTTCTTATTTAAAAATGCAGCTTATAAAATTTTTGCTCCTTATTATATTAGAATTTAACAGGATATTTTATGGTATATTTTTTATTGGGAAAACATATTAAAATTTTTTTCATTTTTCTAAAAAAATAGAATAAAAGTTGAAGTTTGAATTAATAATTTTTACCTTAGGTTTAGCTTCAAAATTTATAGATTACTAAAGTTTTCTAAGGCTATACCTAAATGTAATGCACCATTTTGAGAAATATAATTATGTCTTATTTTTAATAGATAAATATTTTTTATTTCAATAAACGAGGATTAGATTATTTAAAAACAAAAAAAAGCATATCTACTCAACTTTAAGATCCAAAATCGTAAGGTTAACACACTTTGCTAGAGCAAAACATATATTTTAGACTCCCTTATCACCAATTTTATTTGAGCTTTTTAAATATTTAAAATAAGATTATCTATTAGGAAATGTGCATAAAAAATAAAAACTGGAAAAAAAATAAGTTGTAACATCAAAATGAATGAAAATAAACTCAAAAGTTCTAAAATAACATAAAAATATTTTCGGTAAACAAATTATTTGAAATAATATCTGAATTTCTACAAAAAATATTTATTTTATATGAAGCTACTTTACTATATATTGGAATTGATTAGAAAATATGTATGCTAATAAACTATATTAAGGTTTTGTAAGCAATTTATTATAACCTTTAATTTGCTTTTATGAGAAAAAACATAGAAAATTTTTTACCTTAGGTTGAGTATCAAATTTGAGAGATAAACAATATTCTCTAAACTAGAAATTACATTTTATATATCCTATTCAGTAATCTAATTTTCTCTAATCAAATTTTTGAAATAAATTCATATTAATATAACTTTTTGAATTTAAAAAATAAAATCGAAAATAAAAAGTAAATACTAAATAATAATAAAATTTCAATTTATTGATAAAACTCTAAATTATATCATTTTTCTTTAAAAATAAAATAAAAAATTTTGATAATTTATAAAGAGTTATTTTTACTAAAGATTTAATATCAAGCTTTATAGATGTGTGCATTTTGCTAAAGCTGAGCTTAATTCCCATATGTCTTAAGTAGTAATTTTATTATTACTATTTTTAAGTTAATTAATAGATAGATAGCCAATTTAAAATAATTAATATCTAAATATGAAAAACTAACTAAATTGTTTTTAAGAAAATTATTTAAACTAAGCAAACTTAATTAAATAACCTAAAAGATACTTTTGCCAAAAATATTTTTGATATTTATCATACATATATTTATAAATTTGTTTGGTAGTAAGAAAATAGTTTGCAAATATTGTTTGAAATTTAATTATCTTTACCTGAAATAAAGACCAAGACTTGTGTGAGAAAGTAATTCAGAATCTAAAAACTATTAATTAATAAATCAAATATTTATGATAGTAACTTTATTTGTAAGAATTATTTACATCTTTTAAATAAAGATATTTTTTTATTTGTTATGACATTTTTTTATTGAGATTCTTTTGTAAATAATTTGATGAATAATTAATTAATAACAAGAAGACTTTAAAAAAAACAATTTGAAATAATAAGAATAAGAAAGATAATATATTGTAGTTTCTCAATAATTAATACCAAATCAATTAATACCTAATTTTGAAAAATTGAAAAATTGCATAAAAATATTATAAAAAAGAATTTTCCTTGTTTGTAATGTGAATAATAAAGAATGAAGGTATTATCAAACAAACAAATGAAAAATAAATATTCTTTTAATTGAGTTATTTATAAAATATACATTTTTAATAGAAAATAAATGAATTAAAGGTTATTCTAGATTATATTTTAGATATATATATATTTTCACAAATCTTCAATTAATTGATATTGTATTTAGAATTATGGATCTAAATATTAAGCAAATTAGATTTCCACTTAAAATTCTGAGTAGAAAAAAAAATAAATTCAATTAGAATATTAATGATATAATGAAATAAGATCAAAAATCAATTAAATATTATTTTTATTTTACTAATTTGATTATTTTAATTAGATATTTGTTAATAACTTTGTTTTTGTTAGTTGAAAAAAAGTATTAAAAGCACTATGAATAGCGCCAATTAAAATAAAAAGATTAAGGAAGGATTACTTTCCCATATTGATAATAGGATTTCAGTCAGAAAGTTGTACTAGGATAGAGGCATTGCCATGCTAGATAAAGCCTAGAATATCAGTATAAATTCATTTAATTTTGCATTAAAACAATAAAAAGCATTAGATTAATGATTTATTATTAATAAATACATTATTACTAAAAAAATGATAATTTTGGCAAATTTATGCTACAATATATAATAGAATGAGAATCTTTCTTCTTATTGGATTTGAGTGATTGATTAAATTCTAACTAAAACTGTTTCATCTTTAAATAATTAGTGTCTAACATGGTAGATTCTTAAATGGATCCTAATACACAAGTGGTTTATGAAAACATGAAGTAGGAATTATCAGAAAAAGATTATGAAGACTTCAAGTATTTAAGAAATGGAGCCTAAGGACTAGTTATACTAGCAAAGAAAGGCGATAAAAGATACGCAATTAAAGGAGTTTAAATCAAATTTTTGAATGGAGTGGTAGATTAAGCCAGTTTACTGCAAGTAGAATCACAAATTAAATTGCTAACAATTTGTAAGGGCTCACCCTATGTTTTGAATATTTTAGATTCATTTGAGGGGAAATTGATGAAGTATCTCGTTTTTTCTGAATGTTAAGGTATAAAAGATTCTGATTAAATAGCCATCTTTTAATTCTTTTATGTCTAAATTTAACAGGAACCCTCTTAGATTTAATAGAATAAACTCAAGACAAAAAATTAAATGAAATATCTGCAATCAAATATGCTAAAGACATAGCAGAGGGTCTCTCATTTATTCATTCCAAGAGCTGTATTGTTAACAATTTAAAAATGGATAACATTTTGATCGATTATAACGGAAATGCTGTTGTTGGTAAGCATTTAAATTTTAATTTAACATAGATAGAAACATTTATTTACATATTACGTTACTTTTTAATCTAATTCATATAAAAAATAAATGAATAAATAAACAAATAAGTAAGTAAGTAAATAAATAACTAATAATTAATAAATAGCCGGCTTTACGTATGCAGAAAGTTTGCCAAATATGTCTGGATATGGCGTAAATGAATTCGTAAGAAGCTGTTTTTTAAATGAGCAAAATAGCTATAACTAATTTTATTCTTTTCCTTATTTTTAGGTGGGTAATTTTTACTTCATGGCACCTGAATGTTACGACCCAAAAAAGTTTGATATGTATGCCATAGAATACAAGAATTAAGGCATTGTAACTAAAATTACACCAAGTTAAAGAGTACTTATTTAATTAACTAAAATTAAGTTATTATCTAAATTATTATTATAAAAAATATAAATTATTTTAGAGTGAAGCTTGCTCATTAGGTTGATAAATTTATTATATTGATTTAAGTTTAAGGTGTCATTAATTTTTTTAAATCAGGCTACTTGTTATACACAATGATTTCAGGAATGAATTTTGAGCTACCTTTCAAAAAACACTTGCCCTTAGTTTATAAAAGCGATTTTTCACAATTTACTTACTATAAATAGTTGAAAGATATCATTGATGGTTTAACTAAATTCAATCCAAGAGAAAGATTATCAGTAAAGGATGCTATGCTAATGCTAAAAGGAATTGTTTCTCTAGAATTAAATTTGGAGGAAAGATTCACTGAGCTAGTGAACGAAGAAGGGCGTTAAGCTTTGAATAAATCTTTCTAATAAATAGAGTTTGTTTAATGCTTTTCAAATCACTACTATCCAATCATGTAATTCAACACACTTTTTGATAAATTTTTATTTATTTCATTTATTATTTTTTTTAGTTAAAATGAAGGAAATATCGCCAAAGAAATTCAAGATGCTATTGATAAGGAGGAATCTAAAAAGATTGAAGATTTACTGATTTAAATCAATTAACTGAAATGATGATCTTTAATTAGAAATTACCTAACTTTTTTATGACAGAGTATTTATTTTAATTTAAAGTTTTCAAATTTAAACATATATGAATAATTTATCGATTATATTAAATCACATTTAAAAATTTAAATTAATTTTTATTAAGGCATTTATTTATCTTGTGAAAACTAGTTAAGTTTTATACATTTATTTTAATATTGTAAAGTTATATTACTAAAATTGCTATAATTGAGATGAAGCGAGAGAGACAGAGAGACTCAACAAACCACTGTTATAAAAAACTGAACTTAATAATCTAAATTTTTTCTTTTTTTATATATAAAACTATTATTTTATATTATTTAGATAAATAAATAGTTAATAAAGAATTATATATCAAAAATACATTTATTATGAATACATTAAAGAATTAGTTTTATTTATAAATAAAATAAATATCAAATATCAAATACTCATTTAAATTGATTTAAGTTTTATTTTGCTTAATTAAACTTGTAATAATTT
This sequence comes from Tetrahymena malaccensis 436, assembly GCA_000231845.2. Lineage (NCBI taxonomy): Eukaryota > Ciliophora > Oligohymenophorea > Hymenostomatida > Tetrahymenidae > Tetrahymena > Tetrahymena malaccensis. The sequence continues at coordinate 12,349 of JH720139.1, read as the reverse complement.
AATACTTAAATTATTTCCAATCAAATTACATTTTTTATTTATTTTTAACTTTTCTTAAATATTTTATCCTCTTTATTTAATTTTTTACAACAAAGTATTAATGAATATTTATTCAAAAAAAATAATCTAAAAGTTTTCATTTTAGGGTGCTAATATACTAAGGTGTTAATATATGAGCATTTAAAGTATATAATATCTTTAATTTTTTTTCAAAATAAATAAATAAATAACTTATTTAGTAAAAATTTATCAGCAAATTACACAAATAATTATATAAATTATATTTACTTCTTTCAAATAATATTTAATCCTTTATTATTTGAATAAGAGATTCTTTCAATATTTAAATCAATTGCATTCATCATCAACAGATAAAAATTTTTTCTTTAACTAGCCTTTGCATTTTATGGATTTTTGTTTTTATTTCAGATCTTGATGCATTACTAAAATCACTACCATTACTATATATACAATTTTTTAAACTTCAAGTAAAATTAGTTTTAAAAAAATCTTTTAAATGGCTAAAATATTAATGAGACAATAGTAAATTAATAAAATTGTTTTTAAAATTTCATTTTTTCATCAAATCAAACATCATGTATTTACCCAATCCTAAGCGCAAAATATTGGAGTTTAATGAACTTAGATATAGTAGAAACTAAGTTTAGTGCACCTTTTAAAGGAATGTTTATAAACCTATAAAGTAATTTTGTTAAATTTTCAATTTTGCTTTAACAAGCAAGTAGAAAAATTAAAAAAATAGAGCTGGTTAAGATAAAAATTAAAATTAAAATCTATAAATAATAAATTAGAAATTAGATATCAAAACTGAAGTTTATCTACTAATTACTGATTAAATATAACAAAGATATTGTTAAAAAACTGATTTAAATACCATAACTCAAGCTTCAATTATTAGAGATTAGTGCAAGATGCCAAACCAAAACCTAATCTAGGAGCACTTCTATCACAGATTGGGTTGTCTCTTTTACATTTTTGAGAAAATTTTTTATTTTAATTTAGATTTTAAAAGAAGAAAAACTAATTCAACATTTTATCTAAGCTAGAACAATAAATAGCTCAAAAAATAAATTTTTGATAAAAAATGATTATGATTAAAACAATTTTGATTAATTTATTTTTATAAAATAAACCTTGAACTAAATATTAAAATTATGCTGGTATTTATTTATTTATTGTTAGTTTTTTATAATATCTGGCTAAATCAAAAAATATATTGCATTTACCTTAGATTTAGCTTCAATGTTTGTAAACTAGTATTTTTGCCTATAGATTCACATAAAATTGATGCACTGTTTCCATTAATTTAGTTATATCTATTTATTTTATAGAAAAATCTGTAAATTTCAATAGAATTTTATACAAAACGAAAGATAAATTATTTAAATGTTCCAACTTTTAATAGTAGGAATAGGAAGAATACTGTAATTAATAATCATAAAAAACTAACATGTTTATTTATTATTCAAATAAGAACTAAGCAAAATTTTTGCTAATTTGAATTAATAAAATTAATTAAAAGCAAATTGAAATTTTATACCCAAGTTTAATTTTAAAGTTGTAACATTAATCAATTTTTCTAAAGAAGAGCTAAAGTTTGATATATCCTGTAAACCAATAATATTCCTTCTTTTAAATATTTGTAAAAATCTGATGGACAATAAAAAATAAACCAATCCAAAATGAGATAACTGATTATAAAAAAATTAGAATACTCAAAAAATATCTAAAAAAATTTTTGGTATTTTCATATTTTTTGTTTATATTTAATAAATAAAAAGAAAAAAATTAGAATAGTTTTACTTGAGGTTTAGTTTTAACTAAGAGAGAAAAACACATTTTGATAAGCCAAATACTAAATCTGAGGCACGCAGTTAGTCAATTTAATTATTACTTTTTTATATTTTGTTATAATTATAGGGATTAGATAAAAATGTAAATAATTATTAAGTTACTAATTAAAATAAATAAATAAATTTAGGGTTAATAGTAATTATTTTTGGAAGGCAAAAGTATAATTATGAATGTGCATTTAAATTTTTTCTTAGTAATTAAATTCATAAAAAAATATTAACATTTTTTAACAAATTAATTTTACTTGAGGTTAAGTTTTAAAGTTGAGAGTTTATTAAGTGTAAATAAAGGATAATCTAAATTCGAAGCACCCTTACAACCAATTTAGTAAGAAGGGCATAGGGACTCGAGTGGGCGAGTCCGAGGGTCGTTGCTATTATAAAGGAGGTTCGAAACCCTAACCAGCCCCTTTATTTCGAAAAATTCCAATATAAATGCGAATGGTACCAATGATCTTCCAAGTAGGAGGAAAGGCTGATTCCGATGGGGTTAAGGAGGAGGCCTCATTCTGAACCGAGGATCCGGAAACAAATGGGAGGCGAGCATCGAAGCGTAGCGAAAAATTGGAAGATTAGTAGAAATGCCTGAGGGTTAGGCGACCCTTCCCTTCTAGATTATAATTACCCATATATATATAAATAATTAAATGGTATTGAATTAAGAATAAATTAATATAATTATATTGTATTACAGGGATCCCAAAGAACCCGAGTGCATATTCTATGTGCGAGTACATTCATTCATTCATTCACAACCAATTTAATTTTTACTTTTGCTGTTAGAAATTGTAAATAAAAAAATTAAAAATTTTGTTAAAATTGATAAATATTATTAAATATACCACAAAATACACTTTAAATTCTAAACAAATAAGTAAGTAAGTAAGTAAATACCGTGTGCGCTATAATTTAAGAGACAATCGAAAAATAGTTTTTTAGAAAAATTTGTCTCTTCAAAATCTTGATTGATTTAATTCAATATTTAAAGCATTAGAGAGAAATTTGAAATTTATGAATATATATAAATTAAAGCTCTGTAATTACATAAATATAAATTTTGAGAAAGGTCCTATTGGGATTCTTAAAATAAACATTTGCCAAATACTTTTTTGCGTTCATTATAATATTAATGTAATTATTGTCATATTAATAATATTAATCAAAGTAATTAATCGTTTAACTTAAAATAATTTTTCTAGATCGTAAATCGTCTTTTTTTTACGATTTATGATAGAATTCTTCATTAAATTTTTTACTTCTTATGATTGATTAGCTATTTCTAAAATTTATCATAATTAATCGAAAATCAGTACTATTATGATAAGATTCCTATCTATAATAATAATAATTTTTTAGCATCTGAATCTTAAGTAGATGTTGATTCGTCTAATAATGATTCAATTAGTTTAATAATTTTACTCTTAAATTTGTCAGATATATTAATTAGCTATTTTATTATTAAATTTCTTTAACTTCATGGCTAAATAATTTAAGTTCGTTTATAGAACTAATCATTTAAGCTTATAAGCATAAAACTGGATATTATCTAATTGTACTGTCTTATTATTTTATTATTTGTATCTTAATCTCAGAAATTGATTTTTTTCTATTTTAATATTTTCTATATTTACTATGGATTTAAAATTTTTTTTTAGTTTTATATGCAGGTGAATCTTTGACAATTAAATACATTATTTATTCATAAGAGAACTTAGTTTAATTATTTTCGTTGTTATAGTCTATTTTTTTCATTAGGTTCTTCTTATTTTCTTATTCAGCTAAAAGTTATATATATTTCTAATATGTAAAGTTGCTTTGAAAATGCAATCACACCTACATTAATTGATAATTAAAAATATTAATTAATTAAATAAATAAAAAAATATATTAAAGTAATTTTTAAAATATATTTTTTCCAATTTAAATTATAATTTAAAAAACTTATCATAATTTATAAGTTAAATTATCACTTTTATAAATAATTATTTTATTTTAAATCTAAATTATTTTTATTAGAAACTTCTCTAATATTTTTAAATAATAGAGGCTATTTAATTTGAATTAAGGCGCTTTATATGTTTTTTGTCAAAAAGAAAAGAAAAATATTATTTATTAATAAAAATTGTAAAATAAATATTAAAATACTTATTTTTGTTTGTCGATATTGTTTTCATATATTTTCTAATGCAAAATTTTGTATATTTTTTTGAAGTCTTATCAAATAATAATACAATAATTAAAAATTAAATAAATATTTACTATAGTTTCCTTGATACTTGATAGAATTAAAATAGGATCAATTAATCATATACTTAATTAAAGTAAAAAATTTATTTTAATAAATCAATAATCCAAAGAAAAATGGAATAAATTACTGAGTATTGTCTTAAAATTTAAAAATAAATTAAATGTATTGATTTGGAATGTTTGAATTCAAAGTAAATCAAATAAATTTATTTATAAGTTGATTAAAGAAAATCAGTTAAAAATTCAAATACGATGATGTGAAATGCGAAATAGCAACTATAAATATTACTTTTTGTTGGACTATGTTAAAAACTGACTGATTTAATATAAAATTTTGATGCAAATCAAATAAAAAAATAAGAAAAGAAAAAGGAGGAAGATAGGAACAAAGCAAGAATACAAAATTTAAATTAATTATGGATTTTGTTGCTTCTTGTTCAATCTGAGATAGTAAAATAAAAAACAAAAGTGAAGCAAATAAGCTTAAGAGAAAATAAGAAAATAATCAAAATCAAGTAGTGTATTATTCATTATATATGATGTATGTAATAAGTTAATTGTATTTTTTAATATCATTTGAATTTAAGAAGTAATAATTAATTTATAATTAAATAAAAAGTAGAAGTAATAAATAAGTAAATATATATAAATAAATCTATAGATTAATTAAATAGGTAAATGGAGGTAAAAAGCGATTTAGACCATTTTGATGACTCAGAATAGTTTTCACAAAAGTATAAATATAAGGTTTTTTACTTGATTGACAAAATGATAGATTTTCATCATAATTCTTTCCTTATTGAATCAGCTTTTTTGGTTATGCAAACATTCTAACTGATTGGATTAATAGACTAGTCCTGGATGCATAATTCCAGTATCACAAATGATATTTTATATTTTATGCAGAGATTTCTATTTGTTCCCTTTCTTATGAACAATGGCTATACTAGTTAGTATCAGCAATTATTCTACTTTAGCTGTAGCTTTATTATTATTTTAATCATGAGTTTTACTTCTTCATTATTACTAATCGAGAAAAATGAGGGTATAAACTAAAAACTTAAGTCATCCCACAAGATAATTTTTTCTTCCTTGGACTTCACAGTGAACGCATTAACATAAGTTCTCTATATTCCTTTCTTCTAACTTTTCGCTTCCACTTTTAAATGTGAAAAAAATACAAATTATTAATATTCTTCTACTGCATCTTAAGATATTTATTTTGAGATTGCCACAAAAGATTAATGCTTTACAGTTGTTTAAATTTCTAACATCATTCTATCTATAGTTTGTATGGTATTACTGCATGGTTTTTGCAGCTATGTAAACAGAATTTACTATGATTCAAGACTAGACTGCACCTATAAAAACTCCAAACTGAGTGGATAATACGAATAAAACATTTAATTGTTTGTTACTTCTTTCTGTATAGTTGAATCCTTCTTTTTTGAACAAAGATATGAAGTTTTTAGAATTACTATGTCAGTTGTTTGGTGGTTTTATTTGTTAAAGCTTTTGCTTAATAATATGCTGCACAATTTCGACATCTTGTAGAAAATTAAATTACAGTAGGTCCTAGTTATATTTTGGACAGCTCTAATAGGCGTTTATAATTACTTCTTCCCAGGAAGTACAATTGTTGTATTTTTTTGGATAGTAGGAATTATATGTTTGACAATATTTAATGTTTATTATGAACCAGTTACTAATAAAATATGTGCAGCTAATTCTTATAATTACAAATATGTTTAAGATGCTCTCTAGCAACTCAGAGTTCTATGTTACGCTATTTAGAAGTACGATAAATATTGTATAAAAGTGGATGGTTTCTTAAATAGACACAGAAACGATTGTATTGAGCCTAATTGCCCTTCAAGGTGCAATTCTATCAGAATTAAAAAGATAAGTAGGACTCTAGTCAATCAAACAAACAACGAAGACTTTATCATGAGTATTTCTGTTATTTACACAATATTTAACAGTAGTATTCAAAAATTTGGAGGATCTAATAAAATCAGGATACTTTATGCGCTATTTCTGTTCGAAACTATTTAAAATAAAGATTAATCACTCATTTAATTATCGTTTGTATCTCAAAATCAGCCAACTTTGGAAGAAGAATTTATTTGTTATAGGTTGAGAAAAATAATTATCTAGCTATCAAATCTCAATGAATACAAAAGTAATTTTTTATTTTTTTCATTAAAAAGTACAAGTCAATAATAAATAACTTAAAACTTAGTCCTTTATCTTTGAATTAAAAAGTCACTAATTTTTTACTAAATAATATTGAATGTTTCAGATAATATATTTATTATCAAAAAGTCATAATTTCTTCTATCAAAAAAAAATTGAAATTAATGTGCCAAAAGTTCTTAGTTTTAAATCAAAAAGTCATTAATTTTTCTATCAAAAATTTGAACATTATTATTAGTGTTAATAATATATATGACATCTTATTATTAAATCAAAAAGTCATTAATCTTTCTAAAAAAGTAGTTTTTATATGAAAATTTTAAGCGTGAAATTTTTTAATTAAAAAGTCAATGATTTTTAAATTAATTAACAAAGGATTAGATTTTTCTTCAGAGTTAAGCATAGAGGAATACTCTAATAAATTCAAAAAAACTATAAATACTGCAATGCAAAATTATCTAAGTTTTTGGCAAGAACTACTTGAATAAACTCCTCTAGCTTAAAATCTGCTAACGAAGGGAAATTACATTTTATAATAGATAGAAGCTATTCAGAGCTAGTTTGAATAATTAAAACAACAAGTTAACATCAACTAATCTGCTTTTCGCTATTTCTAAATATTTTGCTTAAATTTTTTGGAAGATTCAGAGCTCTTTTAAGTCTTAAACAGTAAGACTGAAAATCAAAACAATAAATTGGAAGAAGATGAACAAGATATTATAAAAGAAGAAGAAATGTACACTCAAGGTACTATTCTGATAAGCTCGTAGGAAGAAAACTTTGCAAACGTGATAGAAATTAACAGCGAAATGCTCAAAATAATAGGATTTCCTAAATCTTAAGTCATCTCTAAAAATGTCTCATTTTTAATTCCCAATATATGGTAATAGTATCACAATCAATTTGTTGACTAATTTCTAGCTACTGGTAAAAAAAAATTGATAGGTAAAATTACTGTTTAGATTAACATATTTTCTCAAATTTATTAGAAATTGCTAACATTTAAAATAACCAAAAAACATATTTATTTATAGCATTCATTTGTTTAAAAGAAAATATATTCATGCATTTAAATGTTAAAAAGCTAAAGCAAATATTATTTTTAAAAATTTACAAACAAAAATATAGGATAAACAAGGGATTTATTCATACAAAGTAGACAGGATTATTCAGTTCCGATTAGGCTTGTTCTTAAGAGTATTCCTTCACATACTTAAGGATTACTGTTTTAAGCTTCAATTATTGCATAAAATTTGCTTTATGAATATCCGGCTTTTATAATAACATAAGTAAATGGATAAATTGAAAATATTTCTCCAAGCGCTATTGCTATGTTTAATATTGATATGAAAAAGATCAAATAAGGAATGTACATTGAAAAAATAATTCCTAATTTTTGGGAATACATCTTTGAATTTCAAAAGAAATAGGGAAAATAGCTGATTTTGAAGATTTTCCAAACGAAGATGATGTAAGACGCTAAAGTCAAGATTAATGTTGACTAGATAAAATTTATGAATTTAGGTTCATAAGGTTACATTATAAGTATCAGATTAATTAAATCTGAAATACCATCACTAAATAAAACAAAAAGCTAAGATTAAAATGTTTAAAAAAAGCAAAATCTTAATCAAGATAAAAATGAATCTGAGAATCATAACGCAAATAATTTGAATGAGTTTTCATTTTTCAATGAAGATTCTGCTTTAAAGGAAAGTAACAATGATTCTTTTGAAATAAAACCAAAACGAATAAACTCAAGTTTTTAGAAATAAATATGTCAATTGGAAATATTTTATGATTTGAGATCGAATTCTTATTTAGGAACTATGGTGAATGTATCAAAACAAACTTATCAAGAAGAGGAATCTGATACTTTTTCCAAGAAACTACAAAAGTCAAAATTTGGTCAAAACTAATCCAACAGACAAAAGCAAACCTCGGCATTAAGCAGTTAAAGCCACAGGAGTTAGTTCGGATGCAGCTTATACCCCTATATTTATACTTCTGAAAGAAATGAAGAGGAAAGAATTTAGGATATTTTACATAACAATAAAAATCAGAAGTTAAAAACAGAAGTAGAAAATATTGAAGTATAAAAAATTCTAGAAAATCTTATAAAAATGTAATATAACAAGAGTAAAAAGAAAGAAAAATTGTCAAAAAAGACGTCAGAGCAAGGAAATAAAAATGAAATTAAAATTATTCCTTTGGTATATCTAAAATATTATGAAATTACTTCAAGCCAAGAAGAATTCAAATATCAAATAGAAAATTATATATCAAACAAAGAATAAATAGGTAAAAGGAACATAAATGATGAAAAAGAATAATTAAGTTCAAGAATTCAAAAAGATTATGGTGAAAACATAAAAACATTTAGGTTGGAACAAAATAAGATGATTGATATCAAGTTATCTAACGAAAACGAAGAGCTAAATAGTGAAAATTCTAACTCAAACTTAGAAAATAATTAATAAGTGCACTAGTTTCAAAGTACAGAAGCGGAATATTAAAAAGAAATAGATGAAGTAAATAATTTTTTAAAGACCTTCAATCTTCCTTTTATTAAATTTAAACAGAATTAAAACTATTTTTATTAACTTTATTAAAATAAACTTTTTAAAAATTAGATTGTTGCCTCTAAAAAGAATATAAAATCTTTCATGAAGGACAGAACCTTTAATAAAAATAGCAGCTTGTTTAATTACAAGAACATATTTTCACTTCTATTTTTAGTCTTTGAAATAGTTTATATCAGTTTGTCATTAGTGCTTTATCAATAACAAGTAAACGACACAATAACAAGATTTAAGATGTACAATGTCACACATTTGTTCTTTGCAAATACTTAGCACATCATAGAAGGAGCATTTAATATGTTTGCTATAGACAAAGGATCATATTATAATTATGACAGCATGGATTACTAGACTTAAGAATATTTCTTTTAAAAATACCTTGAATCAGAAACAGTTTATCAGTTTGCTTTGGATGAAATCCTTACATAATTATATTTGAATAATGTTGGAGTTACAAAATAAATGTAGGATTTATTTATAAATAACAGAAATATGGATTTGTTAATTCATTTCATTCATCGTTAGACTTTTGTATATCCAAATAACCTATATTAAGCATCTTAATAAGTCCTAGCTAAAGTCTATCATTTCAAGGTATATTTGTTACTTTTTTTATTTATTTATTTCATTTTACAACTTATAAATATTTCAATTGATTAAACAAATAGAATAAATAACCTAAAAATTAATTTACATAATGTAAAGTTAATCAAATTTAATTATTTATTTTATGAAAATTAAAGAGAGTGCCACTTGGATAATTTGACTTGCACAATAACGATGTCTTTATAAATTTAGAAAATTTCTCCAATTAATTGCTAAATTAAATAATCTAATATAGAGATTTACAAGAACAAGAAATTTCTAGCTATTTACAGTCAGTTTAAAATTATTTATATGATATTCTCTTTGTAGGATTAATTTTTATTTTAGCTTATTTTGTCTTTGTCTTAGCCCTATACTTAAAAGCTCTATTTTATTACTATGAAGTTCCTTCTATACTAACCACAATCCCACTTTCATAAGTAAGAAATCAAGTTAAAAAATGTGAATAATTTTTAAACAACTCATTAGAATAAGAAGAAGAGGAAAATAATTCTATGTAGAATGATTATGGATTAAGCAAATCAAACTAGCCAAATAAATTAGACATTCCTAATTAAATGTCAAAGGAAAATTAAAATAATTTAGAATAAAAATAGAAACAAAATTCAAATTTAGAAGACACTAATAATGTTTAATAAGAAAGATCTAATTTATAATAAGCAGTTTAAAAATAAATTTTAAAATAAGAAGAATCAAATAATGAAACAGTGTTTAGCTTGAGAGGCATTACGAGTTAGAACATAAGACCAATTAAATATAGTCTACTAAATATTTTGTTAATAATACCATTCTTTTTTTAGTTAGTCTTGTTTTCTGCTTTTATATCTGCTGAGACTAGCCTAACTTAAACTTTTTAAGGTTTGCTATAAAGTTTTTATTAAGAATTAACTTACAGTGTAAAGCTAGAACCAAACTTCATGCTTTTGTTTAATTGTTTAAAAAGCCAAACTATGGCTAATAACTACATTGGAGTGAGACAGGTTTATGAACCAATATTTTATTTCACTCAAAACATTAATTACATGTACGATTTAATGAAGAATTTAACTTTTATTCACTATAATAATTATAATAATTTACCAACTTCCTATTAAGGATAGTTTGATTAATATTTCTCTCAAAATCCAAACATTTGTAGCTAGCTGCGGTCAAAGTACCCATAAAATATTAATTTAACAGAATGTACCAATTTTTTGAATGGTAAATTTAATGAAGGAATGAACATAAATATAGAACATTTAATTACATAAATGATAGCTTATTCTTAACAAATTGCATAAGGCAAAATCGATTTGCCATACAAATAATCTATGAACTCATAAATGTATGAAATTTAAATAATATTAACTTATTTGCAGTATATCATGAGAGAGCTAAATAATCTTTTTGTTGATGGAATATAATTGCTTTTCAGTAATCTAAACGTTTTGAGAGCAGCTTATTCAATAACAATCTGTTCTCTTTTATTTTGTATCTTTTTATTTGTCTCTATTCCAATTATTTAGAGAATAAAAAACTAAATATTTTCTCAGAGATAGCTTTTTTGTTTAATACCTAAAAGCTTAATATCCTAAAATAGGTACATCAGGCATTATTTGCTATAATAATATTTATCAAATTCTAAGAAATGATCATTCATATTTACAAAATTAAAAAATTTTAAATTAGTTATTAATTATTTGTTTGTTACAATTTATTTTTTTATAACTGTTTAAAATATTTTTTCTTCAATACAAATACATTTTTTATTGGCTTTAAATAGTTTTCAAATTCTAAAAATTTTTTATTTTATATTTTATAAATTTATTGAATAAGATAACAAATAAAATAATTAAATATAAAAACAATTATAGATAAATAGGGGAGGGGTTCTATCTAAGCATCTAAACTCAAGCTACAGCTCATTTTATTGAGTTGTCTCAAAAAATATAATTTTTAATACAAATAAATTTTTTAAAATTAGTTCCTTCATATTTATCATTTTTAAATAATTGATAAAAGCTTTTTAATAATAAAATAAATACAATTCGAAGGCTATTCGAATAAAAATGTAGTTTAATTATTCAAAGGCATTTTGAATTTTATAAAAAAATTAAGTTGATTTAAAATAGAAGTAAAATATTAGAACATTTTTTATTTTTCAGGAATTTTTTACATTTAAAATATAAAAAAATGATAATAATTTTAATTCATTATTAGATGTAAAGTATTTTTACAAAGATTTAGTAAGATATTAAAATAAACTCATTCATTTAATTCATTCTAGACAAAAAATATTTTATTCTTGTCTTGAAAATATTTATTTACTCAAAATAATCTCATAAGATGTTATTAGAAATTTCACATATATTAATTGATAATAAATAATTGGTTAAACTTCAATTAAAGAAAAAAAGCAAACAAATTTATAAATATTTAAATTTTGAAAATATTTTTATTGTTTTATGCATAAAATAAATATTGACACTCAATTTATACAAAATTAGTTTAAAATGAATGAGTGAGTTTATTGAAAAAATATTCAATTATCAAATATGAATGATTTTTATTTTTCAAACATAAGACTGAAATTCAAATGATGTAATAGTTTAAATAATGTATATAATCACGACAGATAATAAAGCTTATTAGATCACTTTAAATGAATAAGGGTATACATAAATTCAAATAGATAAATAAATTTGATTATTAATTAAAATAATAAAGAGAGAGGCTTTAACTGATAATTATTTACTGTATTGAAAAGCAATAATTTAATTAAAAAGTAGAAGTAATTAATAAATAGGGCAACAACTAACTGATAAGTAGATTTTAGCATATAATTTAATTAATATATTAAAATGG
>JH720138.1:89281-115952 GCA_000231845.2 Tetrahymena malaccensis 436 | reverse complement strand
TTTAAATATTTTATTGAATAGATTATTTCCAATAATCTAAAATGTTTGATTTATAAGAAAGAGATATTTAAAAAAAATAAGATATTTCTTTATTTTTATCATATGGATATGAATTTAAAACTAATCTGATTTATTTTATATAATAATTTAAAAATTTGATAGATTCATTTTATTCTAAAATATATTTAAAAAATTCATTCCTCAATTCAAGGCAGTTAAATCTGCTCTCTTATTTATTTTTGATCATTTTTTCATTAACCACTTTCATCAAATTATCGGTTATTCTTTAATATTTTTATTATTAAACCTTTTTAAAAATTTTCAAAATAATTTCAAAAGTTTTTCCTAAAGAATAAACATCACTTAAATAATCAATATTTTGATCTTTATTTATTTGTTCAGGAGAGGCATAAAATGGAGTACATCCTTTGATATCAACTTATTTATTATTTTTTTAAAGTGAAGAGATACCAAAATCTGTATAAACATATTAATCTGAATTATTAAGAAGAATATTTTAAGGTTTAATATCAAGATGTAAAATATTGTAAATCCTAAATTACACTAAACCATCAAGTAAATTAAATATCATTTATAGTAACTTTTTTAATGGAAATTTTCTACTTTATTAAATTAATTCTAACTCTTCTTTCAAACTAAATTTACATTTTTCTAAAACTAAGACATGAATATTGTCCTTTATTTTTATATGGTCAATAAATTTGATGATATTAAGATGACAATCAAACATATTCATAATTTATATTTCATTTTTAATTTCTTCTTAATTACAGCCAAATAAAATTTTAAAAACAACTTCTTATTTCTCATAAATAGATTATCTATATCCTTAGAATACAAATCCTTCACCTCCTTTATTTAGATATTCACAGATATAGTAGTTTTTCTTAATTAATTTGTCAAAAATTAAATTTTTTGATTATTAAAAATTTCTAAAATTAGTTTTATTTTCACATTCCTATTTGTTTTTGCAGTTTTCACATTCACCACATTTTTATAAATTGATAACTTTGTCTTTGTTAATATTTTCAAAATGATCTTTACTCCATTCAATTTTAATTTAGCTTACATATTCATAATTATTGTAAATTTATAGAAAGGCATCTTTGGATAAGATTAAAATGTGTGTAAATCTATTAATTTTAAAATGATTGAGTTCTTCATTGAACTACTCTACTAATTTATATTTATATATTTCTGAATCTTTTGGATTATACAAAATAACAAATATATAATGAATATATATTTATTCATTCTCTTCATAATACCCAAGGAAGATATCTTCATTTTAATTTGAAACTAAACATTTGCACAAAAAATAATTTTTAGATTCTAATATTTAAAAGACCTCGTTTTACAATTTTAAGAATGTATCACTTACTTTTTTTTTATTTAAAGTGTCAAATATTTGAAAATCCCACTTCATTTAATAATTAGGATTGAAATTAATTTTCTCTTAATTTTAATCTTATTTTTCTTAAACTTAATAGTCTTTGAATGAATACGCAAGAACTAAATCAATATTGATTATCTATTTTATATGTTCTTCTTCTGAAAAATTTTATTTTTTTTGTTAAATATCTTCCCAAAAGCAAATTGAGTGGTATTAGCAAGTATTTTAATAACTAATTTGATTATTTTCTTAAAAATTGTAAATAATTTTGTAAAGGTAATTCAAATATTCTAGTTCAAATACTTCTTTTTTTAATTAGAATATGATTCCGTTAATTTTTTTGTTTTTATACTCGCAGTAAAAATATTTCTTATTTTATAGAAAGGATAAAATTCTAGATTTTATATTTTTGAAACAACTTTAATGATTACAGATTGCTAGATTTGTACAATTTTTACATTCTTAGCATTATTATGTATTTATTTCATAATAATTTTAAATTGATTAGATATTTGATTTGAACTATACAAGCTATTCAAATTTATCTGAAATAAGAAGAAAGTCATATTTTTTCAATGTTAAAATTGAAATATTTTCTTACTCTAATTTGATATAATCGAATTCAAATCCTAGAGTTTTAAGAATTACTTCCTATGAATCTATATCTTATTAATTCAAGTTGTAAGTTATTTGAAAAATGTATTCATCAAAATTTTCAGATTCATCATTAATAAATCCGATAATCAAGTCTTAGTTTTAATTTGAATTAAGAATCTTACATAAACAGAATTATTTTTGCAACAAGATTTCAAAAATTTTAGATTTTTAAGATTAAAAAATCTCACTTTAAACTTGCTTATCATTTACATCTTCAAAAATTTGCTTGTTCCACTCTTTTTTAATTTAATGCGCTGACTAATCTAATTCTTCTAATTTTTCAAATTCCTTGAATTAATATCCCTCAATTTTATTAAAAATTTCTTTTAATTATGAAGAATATCTTTGATTAAGATTGTTTTAATCTTTAAAATTCTGATTAATTATTAACTGTTATTGATTTTCAACACTTTAAATTTCTTTTTTAATAGTAGGAGGATTATTTAGAATGGGAATACTTCTATCTTCGGTAATTTTATTTTATTAATCTGATATATTTTGCTATTTCAAAGTATTACTTAGTTCTATTTGATTTTATAATGGCGTAGTTTCCTTTTTATCATAAACTTATTTATCGTTTTCTTTAATTAAACTAATTTATTCCCGAATATTTTCTTTTTCATCAGATTTTTCTTAATCATTAGCTTGTTTATTATTTAGTGAGTTCTTGTTATGGTGCTGCTACTAGTCTTTTAATAAATTTTCATTAATTTTTTCTTCAGATTAAAATTCTTTGATTTAAAGACTATTTATTTGAAAATTAGATTTTGTCTTTATAGCTTGCATTTGTTCTATTGAACTTTCTTTTTTACTTAGATCATTTTATGAACAATTTTTATCATTATTGAAGCCTATTATATCTAAAATTTCTTACTGATAAATATTTTCTTAATTTTCAGTTTGTTCTTAATTTGGAGATTATAAGTTATTTTCTTTTTTGAGTTATAGATAATTTACTTGATAATTAGAATTCTCCTCTTAGATATCTTCTTAATTTTGTATTTATCCTTCTTTTTTGTTACTATCATATTGCAAACAGCTTTTGTCTCTGTGAATATTTTCTTATTGTTCAAAATTTACTTATCCAGTTATTTGCTCGTGCTTTAGAGATTATTAATTTTCATGTTATTACTCTTCTTTTTATTAGTTAAAAAAAGAATTTTCTTGAAGTTTTGAGAGTTATTCGCAATTTATTTAATTATCATAAATGACCTCTTTGATAATTTGCTTTTATTTTATTTAACCTTCTTATCTAGCTAAACTAATCTATGAACAGTTTTTACCTTACTTAAAGGTTTTTTGATTTTATTGCTAAACAATTTAATTGATTGGCTTTTTAGATGATATGTGTTAAATTGAATTATTGTTGTTATCTTAATCCTGATAAGATATTATTGCATGTTAATCTTAGTTTTAATTGACAACTTAACACATAATATTTTAAAAATTCCTAGTTTAGTGTACATTTCTTCTGACTATTTAGCTTCTCACTCTTTTTTATAGAGTTTATTCAGAGATAATTGAGACATTAGTATCCGCAAACCCATTCAAAATATTAGGTGAACCTTCTTTTTTTTTGAACGATTCAGGATATGATACTTACTAGCTTAGTTAATTTTCGTTCAATAAATTTTTAGTTGGCTCTATACTGTTTAAGCCTTAAGATAAAATATTTTATTTATCCATTCCTTTCTGTTTGTTTAATTGCTTTTTTTTTCTTCTTACTTTTTTTAATTTTTTTTCTCAAATTTTAGAAATATTTATTTAATTATCAAATATTAATAAAAAATAGGGTCATTAACGAATAATAAATTTGAAGATAATTTGAATAACATTCAAAAGTAGAAATAAAATTTAGATGATATTTTAAGTATATTATATAATTAGATAAGAATTATTTTAAATATTTTATAAAATTAATTACTTTACTTTTTCTTTAAAAGCTAATAATTTTAATAAAACCTATAACCTTTTATTTTAAATTCTTTGATTTTATTTAAAAATTATGGATAAAAAGTTAAAATATATTTTAATTTATTATCAATAAAGGTTATCAATAAAGATACAAATATTTATTATTTGAATTAATAATTATCATATTTCCTTTAATTTTTAGAAATTAGAATTTTTCAAATTTTTTTTTATAATTATTTTTTAAAAATTAATAAACTCTAAAAAATATTTTTTTGTCTACTTTTCTATTTAAAATTATTAGTAATAATTAAATAAATGTATTTTGTTTTAATATTAATTTATATTAATATTTCCATAAACATTTTTACAATTAACATATAAAATTTAAGAAAAATGATATTTTTTGCTTTTTTATTTGTAAATAGAGTAATTTGTCTAAACCATATAAAGAAATACATAATACTAAATTATAATAAAGATATTTTTAATCTAAAGTTGATATATTTTCACTTATTTTTTATTACACTTGATAATATTCTTTCATTTATTTCACTTTTTAAGCTGTGATTATGGTAATTCATAAAAAATTATTAGATGTATTTTGCTTGGAGACTTTCAGATTATAATAGCGTAAATTACTTTTCAAAGTAATTTAGTTTATTTTCCATGCCTTTTTACATTTTGAAATTAATTAAAATATTTAGATGATAAAAATTATATTTAAAAGTTACTTTTGTATTGATCGTTAAAGCTTTTGCTGGCTAAATCTAGATTAAAGTAATTATCTGTTAGACTTACAAGTTTGATTGTAGCTAATTATTCTTAACTTAGAAGCATAGAAACAGCTTTTTTCAAGAAGATTATATCTTCGTAAAGCTGAGAGATAGTTAAGCTTTTTTTAGCTACTTTATCAATACACTCTATTTTATTATGATCAACTCCTTTTTGTAGAAGAAAGGATTTAGACTTAAAATTCCTAGAAAATATAAAAATTTAAATTATAAAATTATTGTAGAAATCAATAGAATTTAAAATAATTACTTAAATTTAAATATTATATTATGCACAAATTTATTCATTTTATTATTGTGTAGTGCTTACAATTTTGATGAAATTATCTCTTTCATGTCTTACAAGGTATTTTCTTTGTTTTAAGAATTTTTGTTGTTTATTATTTGTTTTTAGATATGATTAAAGAAGTTAAAGCTATTTTGAGCTAAAGGACTACTCTCAGTATGTCTTGGTGAATAAATTTATAAATTATCTTAAATATTTTTGGATAGTGAAATTTATTTTTTTTAAGTAAGGTAGTGCTTACTTTACATAACATTTTTTGGTTTATAGTTTTTTTTTCTAGAAATCATATTAAATTTCTTTGGTATTATTTATTGATTGCTTTAACTTATATTTCTTGGATATTCTCTTTATGAATTCTTAACAGATTCTTCTTAGGAAATCATAATTGAATGGTTTGTAATTTTATCTTATTAATCAGAATTAATCATCGAAACCTATTATTTTTCTACATAATCTTTAAATTTAGTTTCAAAAGCTGTTGGTATATTTTTGTCTTATAGAATTTCTTACTCTTTGTATTCATCTGTTAATTCTACTTTTTTAATGAAATTTGACGTATTTTTGTCTTTCAGAATTTCTTACTCTTTATATTCATCTGTTAATTCTGCTTTTTTAATGAAATTTGACGTATTTTTGTCTTTCAGAATTTCTTACTCTTTGTATTCATCTGTTAATTCTACTTTTTTAATGAAATTTGACGTATTTAAATCATTTTTTTATGAAATTAATTTATTGAAAATTAAAATTTCTTAATTTTATTGCTAAAATATATTTCTGAAAATTAACATAAAAAAATCTTCATATATTAATCTCTTTGAGTAAAACTTGCCAATAAATCTTGAAATCATTAAGATAAATGCTATACTGTTAACTAATGCAATAATTTCTGTAATCGTAGGATATTAAATTTAGAATTGTTGCAATAGCTCATCCATCAATATATTTTGACAGAGGTAAGGTCCATACCCAGCCTTTAAAGACTATTGTCTATCAGAGCTTTAAATTAGTTATAAGTACTAATAAGGTGAAGTAAAGATTTCTTTTTATTAAAAAAGCAATCCTTAGCTTACTTATGTCTCCTGCGTCTAGGTTTTCAAAGTGTTTAATATTGATTAAAATGAAGTCAGATAATTAAAGATATTTCTATAATTTGTTTATATCTTCTTAGAAGTTGTGTTATATTGCTATGTCTTCATTTTTAGGAAAAAAAAAGCATCAAAGCCATTAATTATATTATCTATATCAGTTTAATTAGCACAGTTATTAGGAATTGTTGTTTTTTAACTATCTATATCTAAACACCCGTAGAGATTAAGTTATATAGAGGAATAAATTTTTTTACTTTAGTCATGTTCTAAAGTGTAATTGCTTATTTTTGAAAAATCAATACAATTCAACCCTTTGAGTGTAGGATCTGTGCACTATATTACATCAAGATTTATAAGCTCAGTAATATTATTAAGAGAGTCACTGTAATAGAATTGAGGAAGATAAACAACATATGTTAAATTTGATTTTGCTTATAACTCATCTATTGTCATACTAGCGTTATACTAAAACGCAAATCCAACTAAGTCCTCAGTAAGTTGAATTGATTACCTTTCACTAACAATAAAGGTTTAGGATCTAAATTTTGGGTCAATTTAATTATCTACATAATTATTTAGTAAGTAGAAAAAGTAGAAAAGCATAGTGAAAACAACAAAAACTGTAAGTATAAATCCTAATAAGGTATTCTTCTAATATCTTTGATTGTCAAGAGTGAAGTAGAATTCAGAAGGGAATAAATCTAGTCTCAGCATTCTCAAAGTAGTGAGGTTTTTGGTTTACTTTATTATTACTTAAATTTGGTTATTTTTAGAATAATATTTATTTCAATTAAATAATTCAACCAATCATCTATTTCACTGATAGAATTAATAAAACAGCTTTTATCAATAATTAGAAACTAATGATGATGATGTATTATTGACTATCAAAATAAAGGCTTTTCTTTTTATTTTGATTAATTTTTGAGCCGGTAAATAAAGAGCTTGAGGTTTACTGATATAATATAAAAACAGCTTTTATCAATAATTAGAAACTAATGATGATGATGCATTATTGGTTATCAAAATAAAGGTTTTTCTTTTTATTTTAATTAATTTTTGAGCCAATAAATAAAGACCTTGGGGTGAAATTTTAATACTCATCATACATTGATTATAATTTATTTTCTTCTCTTAAAAACAAATATTTATTTTTAAAAATAGAATTGATTACAGATAAATTAAATAATTCAACTAATCATCTATTTCACTGATAGAATTGATAAAACCGCTTTTATCTAAAATTAGAAACTAGTGATGATGATGCATTTTTAATTATCAAAATAAAGATTTTTCTTTTTAGTTTAATTAATTTTCGAGCCACTAAATATAGAGATTGTGGCGGAATTTTAAATTTTCATCATACTATGATAAAATATATTTTTATTTCTAAAATAATATTTATTACAGATAAATTAAATAATTCAACCAATCATCTATGTCACTGATAGAATCGATTAAACCGCTTTTTTATATAATTAGAAACTAGAAATGATGATGATGCGTTTTTAATAATCAAAATAAAGTCTTTTTATTTTAATTAATTTTTGAGCTAGTAAATAAATAGCTTGAGTTGTAATTTTATACCTCATTATACCTTGATTAGATATTCTTTTCTTATCTTAAAAACATATTTTATAGTTTTAATTTAAAAAAATGTTTTTCTGCAATATTTCCAACTTGAATATTTACTTCTGTCCTATTTATCTTACTTACTTTTTTAACAGAAAAAAGATTCTTATTTATTATTAACTTTATTTTTAAAGGAGTAAACTTCTACTAGTATCTGAAAAGTATATTATCCCTTACTATCCTTTTTATGATTAACTGGAATAAAAAAAAAGATCAATTATAGCCTATTAATAAATCTTTCCTAAATTAAAGTATCATTTATTAGATACTAAATAAATAAATGTCTTGAATTTGGCTACATATATTACTTAGAAATATTATTAATAAAACATATTTTGAGTTATTTTACATTTTAATATTTTAGAGACTAAATTATTTATTAAAAATAAATGTATTTATTATTGATATTTATAATCTAATTAATTAAGTAACATTTTGTTAAAATTTGATAGCGAATAAATTGCTAAAGTAATATACAAGTGAAAATTTATGTTAAATTTTGTTTTTTAAATACTAAGAGAGAGAATGAATTTAAAAAGTGACAAATAAAATTCTACATAACACATTTTTGATAAGGTAGAGATATAAATAATTAATAGTAATTTTTTCAAAGGCGAATTACTGTATTTAATTAAAAATAAAGAGTATAAAAATTAAATTTACTGGTTATTTACCATAAAATCATTTTATTTTACAAAAAATTTATAATAATTATAAATTTCAAAATCTAATGACACAGCTATCAAAATGATTTGACTTTATGTTTCTAAACAAAAATTTTGACATATGTCAAAACTTTATGATAGGTGTATTTGTCAAAGAAATTGTTTAGTAACTATATGTCAAAAATACTAGATAAAGTATATCTGTAAATTTAATCAGATAGAAACATATACTTGAGTAAATTAAGTATCAACCTATTTTTTGAAGATACATAATTACTATTTTTAATTAACTAATATTTGAATTTACCATAATTATTTTTAAAAGTAATTCTATTATCATTTTAAAAGTTAATTTAAAAAAAATTATTTATTCACTTATTCATTTATCATTCACTGGTCACCAATGATCAAACATTCTTTAAATATATAGTGCTTTAGTCAAATTTTTCTTTGATTATTTGATTATTTTAGCTGGTTTATTTATTAAGTAATTTTTGACCTCCATAAAATTTATTTTTTGATATTTTCTTATAAGTAAATTCTAAATCATTTATTTAAATTTAATTTTATTTCAAATATTTTAATATAAATTAATGATTAGCATTAATATAACTTTTCAAATTTAAAAAGTCTATCCATTTTTCATAATATTCCTAATTAAATTGTTAATTAATTTTTTGAAATCTTAATTCAGTATTAATTTAACTGCAAAATATTTGATTTATTAAATCTAAAAAATCATAATTTTATTTTATAATCAAAATACTAAATTTATTTTTTAAATTTCCTAAATGTTAGAAATTTAAAATAGAAAATCCTTGTTCAAGATGCACAAGATCTGTGAATTTATTAAAAATGTTAAATAAATAAATATATTTATATCTCTTATTTATCATTAATTATATAAATCTTTATTTGTTATTTGAAAGCAAATTATATCTGATAAAAAAAATAAATTAACTATTTTAATAATTTATTAAATTTAGACAAAATTCTTTCTAATTAAATATCAAAAAAAAAAAAATGAAATAATAGAATTAACATTTTAATAACCTGAAAGATGTAAGTATTTATTTTATAATTAATTACTATTTAATTTTATTTATACCGATAAAAAAGTTTTTAAATTCTTCTCTTTCAACTCATACTGATCTCGAAATCGATCTCAAGTAAATTTTATTTATTTTTATTAATCTTATTTATTTTATTATTGTTATCAAGCTAAATTTTTAAAAGAAATATTCTCTCATATATATTATTAATTATTCACCAAACTAAAATATATGTTTTTATTTATGCTTAAATTATTTATTTACTAATTTATTCTTAATTCTTATTTTTAATTCATTTTTCCTTCTAACTAACTAATATTTTCCTCCATATTTAAAAAGTAAAAATTAAATTGATAATTAAGGTGTCTCAGACATAGTTTCAGGATTAAAAAAGTGTACTAATCTCTCAAATTTGACACTTCATCTCTAGTAAAAACAGCTTATTTGTTTTAGTTTTGATATTTTTTAGTATAAAAATGAATTAAAATAAAAATTATATTTTTATTTGTGATTTATTTACTTTTTTAATCTGATTTAATGTTATTTTTTATTTAAATTATTTTTTATTTTCAACATCTGCTTAAATAATTTATTTTTAATTTATATTTATTCATTTTTCCTTTTAACTATCTAATATTCTCTTCAATATTTAAATAGTGCAAATTAAATTTGCTCATTTAGTGCCTCTGCCTTAGCTTATGGATTGGCAAAGTGCGTTAATCTCTCAAATTTGACACTTAATTTAGCGTAAAAATAGCTTATTCATTTTAGTTTTAGATTTTGATATTCTTTAATATCAAAATTGATTAAAATAAAAATACTCTTTTTATTTGATTTATTTACTTTTTGAATCTGATTTCAAGTTTTTTTTAATTTATATTTTTCATTTTCAACCTTTGCTTAAATTATTTACTAATTTTTTCTAAATTTATATTTCTTACTAATTTTTCCTTCTATCTAACTAATATTTTCTTCAATATTTAAAAAGTTAAAATGAAATTGGTGACTAAGGTGCCTAAGGCTTAGCTTATGGATTAGCAATGTGTGCTAATCTCTCAAATTTAATACTTTATCTCTTGTAAAAATAATTTATTTTTATTGGATAGTGATATTTTAATATAATAATAGATTAAAATAAAAATACTCTTTTAATTTGATTTATTTACTTTTTGAATATGATTTGATGTTTTTTTCCTTCTAAATAACTAATATTTTCTACAATATTTAAAAAGTGAAAATTAAATTGGTTATGAAGGTGCCTTATTCTTAACTTCTGGATTAGCAAAGTGCCCTAATCTCTCAAATTTGAAACTTTATCTCTTGTAAAAACAACTTATTTGTTTTGGGTTATAATATTTTTTAATATTAAAATGGATCAAAATAAAAATACTCTTTTTATTTAATCACAATTAAAATGATTTTTATTATTTATTTTTGTTATTTTATTTTAATTATCTTTATTGATAGAATTAATAAAATTAGTAGATTAAAAAAATAAAGAATATTGAGAAAGTGCCTTAAAGCTAAAAGATTAGTTGTTAAATAAATTAAAATATGATAAAAAATAATTGATGAAGTTAGATAGTAGAATAGGTTATTTGAAAAAACAATTTAGAAATATAAAAAATTGTATTTATTTATTATATATATTTTTTTATATTTATATGTGTAACTAAAAATAAAAATAGAATGTATATTTAACGATTATTTTTATATAAACAAAATAAAACTTAAATTAAAAATTCTTTAGAAAATGATATTTATTTATTAAAATTTAAATTATTTAAAAAAAAAACAATTATTTAAATGAATAATGAGGATAAAGAAGAAAAATATTTTTTATTATCTTACATATTAAATTTAAGTAAGGACATTTTTTATATGACTGTAAATAGAATATATTAAGTATATATAAATATATTTAATTATAAATGTTAATAAAAATATTTTCAATTTAATGATAGTATATTTTCACTTATTTAAAGAAATACTTGATAATATTCTTTCATCTATTTCACTTTTTTTTATTCTATGATTTTAGTAATCCGTTAAAAATGATTCTATGTATTTTGCTTGGAGACTTTCAGATTTTAAGAGTATAAATTACTTTTCAAAGTAATTTAATTTATTTTCCATTCCTTATTTTATTTATTTTAATTAAAATATTTAGATGATAAAAATATATTTAAAATTACTTTTGTATTCACCATTTAAGTTTTAATTGTTGAAATCTAGATTAAAGTAATTGTCTGTGAGACTTACAAGTTTGATTGCAGCTAATTATTCTTAACTTAGAAGAATTGAAACAGCTTTTTTCAAGAAGATTATATCTTCGTAAAGCTGAAAGATATCTAAGTTCCTTTTAGTTTCTTTATCAACACACAGTATTTAACTAGGATCAACTGCTTTTTGTAAAAGAAATGCTTTAGACTTAAAATTCCTATAAATGAAAAAAAATGTAAATTATAAAATTATTGAAAAAAGTAATAGAAATAGAAAATAATTACTTGAATTTAAATATTAAATTATGAACAAAATCCTTCATTTTGTTATTGTGTAATGCTTTCAATTTTGATTAAATGACCTACTATATGTTTTACAAGGTGGCTTCTTTGTTTTAAGCTTAATTGTTTACTCTTTAATGTTATTTATATAAGTTATGGCTATTTTGAGCTGAAAATATACTCCCGATATTTATTCTTGACTAACTTGATTAATTTTTATCCTAAATATTTTTAATAATGACTGATTTTTTTAAAATAGAATTGTCATTTTTTTCTATAATATTGTTTTTATAAGTTGTATTAAATTAGCTTGGCATCATTTGTTGTGTACTTAAACTCATTATATTAATATTTTTTGTATATTCGTTTTATTAATCTTTAATATCATCTTCTTAAGTAGTAAATATTTAATGGTTAAAAATCTTATCTTAATCAAAATTAATTATAGAAACTTATTATTTTTCTATATCATTTTTAAACTTAGTTTCAAAGGCTGCTGGAATATTTTTGTAAGTAAGAATTTCTTATTCCTAATATTCTTCAGTCAATTCTGTTTTTTTAATCAAAGAAGATATATTTAAATCATTCTTTTATTTTATCAGTTGGTTAAACTTTGAAATTTAATAATTTTATTGCTAAAATAAATTTCTGAAAATCAGCATAAATAGGTCTTCATATATTAATTTCTTAGAGAAAAATCTGCCAATTATTCTTGCAAACATTATGATAAATGCTATACTGTTAACTATGGATATAATTTCTGTTATTGTAGGGTATTAAATTTAAAATTATTACAATAGCTCATCCATAATAATATTTTCTTAGATATAAGGTCCCAACCCTGCATCCAAACATAACTATTTATCAAAACTTTAAATTACTTATAAGTACTAATAAGGTGAAGAGTAGATTTATTTTTATTAAAAAACCAATCCTTATCTTACTTATGTCTCTTATGTCTACGTCTTCAAAGTGTTTATTATTGACTAAGATGAAGACACATAACTATAGATGTTTCTATAATTTGTTTATATCTACCTTGAAGTTGTGTTATATTGTTATGTCTTCATTTTTAAATAAAATTGAGCATCCATACCATTAATTATATTATCTATATCACTTTAATTAGCACAGTTAGAAGGAATGGTAGTTTTTACAGTATCTAAATCTAAACACCCGTAGACATTTATTTATAAAGAGGAATAAATTTTATTATTCATGTCTAGCTCTAAAGTGTAATTGTTTATTTTTGAAAAATCTATACAATTTAATCCTTAGAGTGAAGGATCAGTGCATTATATTACATCAAGATAAATAAGCTAAGTAATATTATTAACAGAGTCTGCGTAATAAAATTAAGGAATATAGACAATGTATGTTAAATTTGAATTTGCTTAAAACTCATCAATAGTCTATGAAGAGTTATACTAAAATGCAAATCCAACAAGGTCTTCAGAAAATGAAATTTGTTACTTTTGACTTACAATAAAGGTTTAGGATCTAAATTTAGGGTCAATTTAATTATCTACATACAGATAGAGTAAGTACATAAAGTAGAAAACCATAATGAGGACAACAAATAGAGTAAGTATCATTCCTTATATGGTATTCTTTTGATATAGCTGATTGCCCAGAGTGAATTAGAATTCAGAAGAGAATAAATCTAATTTTAGCATTTCAAAATAGAGAGAGAGTTAGTTATAGAAGCTTGTTTTATGTTTACTTTTTTGTTAATTAAATTTTGTTGTTTTTAAAATAATGTTAAGATTTCAGAAAATTAGCTCAGCCAATAATCTATTTCACTGATATAATCAATTATACATTAATAATTAAAAGCCAGCGATAACGATGCATTTTTAATTTATCAAAATAAAAATTAATTTATGTTTTCGTTAATTTTTTGAGTCAGTAAATAGCTTGAAGGCAACTAACTTTTATTACTAGTAATACCATGATTATATTTTAATTTCTTTTTTTTAAGCATTTTTAGTGGTTATATTACTTTTAGGTTTATATACAATATTTTTTAATTGATTAATTTTTTTTTTGCGCATTATCATTTCTATTATATTTTCCCTTTTTACTTTTTTACAAATAAAATAGGTCTTTATATTTTAAACCACATTTATAAAGGAGTCAAACATCATTTTAGTATTAATTCCAATTAGCAGCTGAAAAATATAATTTTTTACTATCCTTATTAAGATTAGCTAGAGTAAAAAAATAAACTAAATTTTAGTTTATTAATTAATCGTTGAATATAAGTAATTTGTAGTAACTATCTCATTCTTTTAAACAAGTAAATATCATAAAATAATTTTTATCAATTAAAAATAAACTTAATTAAAATTATTTTGCGCTTTTAATATTTTAATGGCTAAATTATTTATTAAAAAGCAAATTTGTTATTATTAATATTTATAATATAATCAATTAAGCAACTATGTATTAAAATTTGATAGTATATTATAATATTAACCTAAAGCATTATTCAAGTGAAGACGATTGTTAAATTTTGTTTTTAATTACCAAGTGCGTAGAATAGAATACTAAAAACGAAGTCTGATAACTAAGTATATTTGTATTGTTAATATATTAATTTTTTCAATTAATAAAAATTCCAAAATAAAAAATAAACATTAAAAAATTTCTTTTAATAATACTAAAAAAATATAAAATTTACTAATCTGAAAAATTATGAAAACCTATTTTAGAATTAAAATATGTAGAAAAGCTTTTGCATAATACTGCATTATAAAATTATAAAATGTATTCAAATAATTTAAATAAAAGTTTATTTTTAATTTTTCCTTAATTCTTAAGATTTTAACAAAAATTAAAATAATGAGCTGTTCATATTTAATAAAATACAATCATTATGATTTTCTAAATTATTTATATATAAAATTTAATACTCATTAATTATTAAAAATATCTTAATGCAATTTTAACCAAATATCAATTAAATTATTTATTTTTCTATCTCCATTTTACTTAAAGTATTTGTATGTAAAAATCACACAAATTTCTCTATGTTTTTTTTTAACATATATGAGGGAAATTATTTTAAAAATTTTAATAATAAATTATTGATAAATTAGTAAAACAAGATTCCTTAGTGTAATGGTTTAACATTTTAATAGCTGTTTATTAGTTTTTTAATAGTTTTTTATTATAAAAAATTACCTTATAACTCATATTAACTTTGAAAATAAATAAAGCATTGCTTAAAATTATAATTTATTATTAGAAGTTTAGAAATGTAAGAAGGAATATTAATTTCAGATTCTTAAATTAATTTTAATACTTTACTTCAACTTTTTTTTACCAAATTTATCTATTATTTTATTTGAAATAGGTTAATATATAATTTGAGGAAACTTTGAATAATTTTTCAAGGAAGAAAATGATTCAAATTGTAGTTTGAATAGTATTTTGTAGATAAATGAATAATATCTCAACTTTTCTACATTTTAGGCTTTAATCAAGTGTTGAGGCTCTCAAAAAAAGGAATTAGTAAATTTTACAACTCTAATATTATAAAGAATTAGAATGCATTCATATTATTATCATTTAATCTTCTTAGAATTTCATCAATATTTACTTCTACTTCTGTATAAAAATAAAAAATATTAGAAGGTTATTTTATCGATTTCAATGTGTTTTAGCATTTCCTGAACTTTACTATTAAGAGTACCAATGAGTATTTATTAATTCAAATCAAATACTTCTTTATAAATTTATATCTTATTCTCTTATTCATCAAGTGCTAACTTAACATTTTATAAATTATTATATAATTAGTATTTTATAGTTTAATTTTCTTTTTAAAATTATTAGTATTAATAAAAAAAAAATTGATTAATTTTGTTTTAATATTTTTTAATTTATATCAATATTTCAATTAAATATTATTAACATCTAACATAATAATTTTAAGTAAAACGAGAATTTTTTTAAGGAATGTAAATAGAATATATAAAGTTAATAAAAATATACGTAATAGCAATCATTAATTATAAAATTATTAATCTAAAGATTTTATATTTTCACTTATTTTATATTATACTTGATAATATTCTTTCATCTATTTCACTTTTTTTTATGCTATCATTTATATAATTCATAAAAAATGATTCTATGTATTTTGCTTGAAGGATTTCAGATTATAATAGGATAAATTACTTTTCAAAATAATTTAATTTATTTTCAATACCTTTTTACATTTTGAAATTAATTAAAATATTTAGATGATAAAAATTTTATTTAAAAATTACTTTTGTATTGATCATTTAGCTTTTTGCTTCCTAAATCTAGATTAAAATAATTGTCTGTGAGACTAACAAGTTTGACTGTAGCTAATTATTCTTAACTTAGAAGCATTGAAACAGCTTTTTTCAAGAAGATTATATCTTCATAAAGCTCAAAGATATCTAAGCTCCTTTTAGCTTCTTTATCAATACACACTATTTAATTATGGTCAACAGCTTTTTCGAAAAAAAATGCTTTAGACTTAAAATTCCTAAAAATGAAAAAAAATGTATTTTAATAAATTTATCTAAAAAAACAATAGAAATAAAAATAATTACTTGAATTTAAATAATAAATTATGAACAAATTTCTTCATCTTGTTATCGTGCAATGCTTTCAATTTTGATTAAATGATATCTTTTATGTTTTACAAGGCATCTTCTTTGTTTTAAGAATTGGTGTTTACTTTTTATTGTTGTTAACAAAAGTTAAAGCTTTTTTGAGCTAAAGGACTACTCACAGTATTTATTCTTGACAGACTTAATTAATTTTTATCTTAACTACTTTGGGTTAATTAAATTGATTTTCTTAAAATAGGAGAGTCATTACTTTATATAATATTTTTTTAATTAAATTTTTTTCTTTTAGAAATTGTATTAAATTTCTTTGTTATTGTTTGTTAATTACCTTAACTCGTTATATTTATATTTTTTACTAATTCGCTTTATTAATCTTTTATAGCTTCTTCTTAGGTAATAAAAATTTAATGATTAAGAATTATATCTTAATCTGAATTATTTATTGAAATTATTTATTTTTCTAAATAATCTTTAAATTTAGTTTCAAAAGCTACTGGAATATTTTTGTTTTTTTCTTACTCCTAATATTCATCATTCAATTCTGCTTTTTTAACTAACGATGATATATTAAAATCATTTTTTTATTTAATTTATTTATTAAACCTTAAAATTTAATAATTTTATTGCTAAAATATATTTCTGAAAATCAACATAAAAAGATCTTCGTATATTAATCTCTTAGAACAAAATCTGCCAATTATTCTTGCAAACATTATGATAAAAGCTATACTGTTAACTATGGCAAGAATTTCTGTGATTGTAGGATATTAAATTTAGAATTATTGTAATAGCTCATCCATTATAATGTTTTCTTACATATAAGGTCCAAACCCTGCCTTCAAACATTGCTGTCTATCAAAACTCTAAATTAGTTATAAGTACTAATAAGGTGAAGAGTAAATTTATTTTGATTAAAAAATAAACCTTTAACTTACTTATGTCTCTTATGTTTTCGTCTTTAAAGTGTTTACAATTGACGATGATGAAAGCCCATAACAAAAGATATTTCTGTAATTTGTTTAAATCTACTTAGAAGTTGTGTTATATTGCTATGTCTTCATCTTTAGATAAAATTATGCATCAAAACCATTAATAATATTATCTATATCAGTTTAATTGGCGTAGTTAGTAGGAATGGTGGTTTTTACAGAATCTAAATCTAAACATCCATAGACATTAATTTACAAAGAAGAATAAATTTTATTATTCATGTCTAGCTCTCAAGTGTAATTGTTTATTTTTGAAAAATCTATACATTTTAATCCTTAGAGTTAAGAATCAGTGCATTATATTACATCGAGATCAATAAGCTAAGCAACATTATTAAGAGAGTCTCTGTAATAAAATTAAGGTAGATATACAAGGTATGTTAAATTTGATTTTTATTAAAACTCATCAACTTTCATTGTAGAGTTTTAGTAAAACGCAAATCCAACAAACAAGGTCCTCAGAAAATTGAATTTGTTACTTTTCATCAACAATGAAGGCTTAGGATCTAAATTTTATGTCAATTTAATTATCTACATATTGATAGAGTAGGTACGAAAAGTAGAAAAGCATAGTGAGAACAGTAATCTGAGTAAGAATAGTTCCTTAAAAGGTATTCTTTTAATATTTTTAATTTCCAAGGGTGAAGTAGAATTCAGAAGAGAATAAATCTAATTTTAGCATTCTCAAATTACAGAGTTTTAGAAGGATTTTTTTGTTTACTTAATTATTAATTCAGTTTAATTATTTTTAACATAATGTTAAGATTTCAGAAAAATTAAATTATTCAACCAAACAGCTATTTCAATTAAATAAACAATTTTTATCAATAATTAGAGACTAGTGATGTTGCTGCATTTTTAATTATCAATATAAAGTTTTTTCTTTTGATTTTAATTAATTTTTTGAGGCAGTAAATAAATAGCGTGAGGGGAACTTTTAATACTCATCATGCCTTTTTGATTTTTCTTTATTTTCTTATATTAGAAACATATTTAATCGTTTTCATTTATTCAATTTTTTTCTGCAATATTTTTATATTGATTATTTTTTTTCATTCACTTATTTATTTATGTCTTGTTCTCCCTTTTTACTTTTTTACTAATAAAATCGAGTCTTATTATTATTGACTTTACTTTTAAAGGAATAAATTCTTATTTTAGGATTAATGCCAATTACCAGCTGAAAAGAAAAGTTCCTTACCATCATTTTAGACATAAGAAACAAAAGATAAAATAAATGATAGCTTATTAATTAATTTTTGTAAAATTAAAGTAATATGTGTTAACTAACTCTTTCTTTTAAATAAGCGAATATCATGAATTTACTTGCTTTTATTAATTAAAGATATATTTTAATAAAAATTATTTTATATTTTAATATTTTAATGATTAAAGTATATATTAAAAATTAATGTGTTATTATTAATACTTGTAATCTAATTAATTAAGAAACTATTTATTAAGATTAGATAGCAAATCAAAGATTAACATAAAGTAGTATTAAAGTGAAAAGTTCTGTTAAATTTTGTTTTTAATCAAGAGCAAGGATATATTTAGAAGATAATAAATCAAATTTTACCTAACAAATTTTTTATATATAAGATAGTAGATATAAAAAATTAAAAGTCAGAATTTCAAAGGTAACTAACTACCTGTATTTGAAAGTGAACGTCGTTCACTATATATGTCTGTATTCACTTAGAATCTTAGGATTCAATTATATATATATATATTAATATATTTCAATCAAATATTATTTACATTTAACATATTAAATTTAAGTAAAAGGATAGTTTTTTGCTTTTATTTATGTAATTAAAATAATTTTTATAAACTGTAAAAAAATGTACATAATACTAAATAAAAACAATGATATTTTCAATTTAAATGTGTTATATTTTCACTTATTTTTTATTACACTTGATAATATTCTTTCATCGATTTCACTTTTTATACTGTGATTATGGTAATTCATAAAAAATGACTCTATGTATTTTGCTTGAAGGCTTTTAGATTATAATAGGATAAATTACTTTTCAAAGTAATTTAATTTATTTTCCATACCTTTTTAAATTTTTAAATAAATTAAAATATTTAGATGATAAAAATTCTATTTAAAAGTTACTTTTGTATTGATCCTTTAAGCTTTTGCTCCTTAAATCTAGATTAAAGTAATTGTCTGTTAGACTTACAAGTTTGATTGTAGCTAATTATTCTTAACTTAGAAGCATAGAAACAGCTTTCTTCAAGAAGATTATATCTTCGTAAAGCTCAAAGATATCTAAGCTCCTTTTAGCTTCTTTATCAATACACGCTATTTAATCATGATCAACTGCTTTTCTGAAAAGAAAGGCTTTTGACTTAAAATTCCTATAAATGAAAAATGTAATTTCAAATTATTAAAAAAAAACAATAGAAAAAAAATAATTACTTGAATTTAAATATTAAATTATGAACAAATTTCTTCATTTTGTTATCGTGTAATGCTTTCAATTTTGATTAAATGATATCTTTTATGTCTTACAAGGTATCTTCTTTGTTTTTAGAACTGTTGTTTACTTTTTATTGTTTTTAGAAATTATTGCATAAGTTAAAGCTATTTTGAGCTAAAGGACTACTCACAGTATTTATTCTTGACAAATTTAATAAATTTTTATCATAAATATTCTAGGATACTGAAATAGATTTTTTTAAAACAGAAGAGTCATTACTTTATATAGCATTTTTTTAATTCAATTTTTTTTTTCTAGAAATCGTATTAAATTTGTTTGCCATTGTTTATTTAGTACCTAAACTCGTTGTATTTATATTTTTTGCTTATTCTCTTTGTTAATCCTTTATAACTTCTTCTTAGGTAATAAAAATTTAATGGTTAAGAATTTAATCTTAATCAGAATTTATTATCTAAAAATGTTATTTTTCTATATAATCTTTGAATTTAGTTTCAAATGCTGTTGGAATATTTTTATTTTTTTCTTACTCTTTATATTCATCAGTTAATTCTACCTTTTTAGTCAAAGAAGATAAATTTAAATCCTTTTTTTATTTAATCAATTTATTGAACCTTAAAATTTAATGATTTTATTGCTGAAATAAATTTCTGAAAATCAACATAAAAAGGTCTTCATATATTAATTTCTTAGAGCAAAATCTGCCAATTGTTCTTGCAAACATTATGATAAAAGCTATACTATTAACTAACGCAAGAATTTCTATGATTGTAGGATATTAAATTTAGAATTGTTGCAATAGCTCATCCATCAAAATATTTTCTTAGATATAAGGTCCGAACCCTGCCTCCAAAGATTATTGTCTATCAAAGCTTTAAATTAGTTACAAGTACTAATAAGGTGAAGAATAAATTTATTTTGATTAAAAAATAAACCCTTAGCTTACTTATGTCTCTTATGTCTACGTCTTCAAAGTGTTTATAATTGATTAAGAGGAAAACACATAACTATAAATATTTCTATAATTTGTTTAAATCTACTTAGAAGTTGTGTTATATTGCTAAGTCTTCAATTTTAGATAAAATTGTGCATTGACACCATTAATAATATTATCTATATCTGTTTAATTAGCGCAGTTATTAGGAATGGTGGTTTTTTAAGAATCTACATCTAAACACCCGTAGACACTAATTTACAAAGAGGAATAAATTTTATTATTCATGTCTAGCTCTAAAGTGTAATTGTTTATTTTTGAAAAATCAATACAATTCAACCCTTTGAGTGAAGGATCAGTGCATTATATTACATCAAGATCAATATTCTAAGTAATATTATTAACAGAGTCGCTGTAATAAAACTAAGGAAGATAAACAAGGTACGTTAAATTTGAATTCACTTAAAACTCATCAATTGTAATTGTGGAGTTATACTAAAATGCAAATCCAACAAGGTCTTCAGAAAATTGAATTTATTACTTTTCGCTAGCAATAAATGTTTAGGATCTAAATTTTGGGTCAATTTAATTATCTAAATACTGATAGAGTAAGTACATAAAGTAGAAAAGCATAATGAGGACAACAAATACTGAAAGTAACATTCCTTATAAGGTATTCTTTTAATATTTCTAATTGCCAAGAGTGAAGTAGAATTCAGAAGAGAATAAATCTAATTTCAGCATTTCAAAGTAGAGATTTTAAGAAGATTGCTTTTTGTTTACTTTTTTATTAATTAAATTTGGTTATTTTAAAAGTAATATTGATTTCAGAAAAATTAAATAATTCAACCAATCATCTATTTCACTCTTAAATTTGTTAAACAGTTTTTATTAGCAACTGAAAGCTCATGATGATGATGTATTTTAATTATGAAAATAAAGTTTTTTCTTTTATTTTAATTAATTTTTGAGCCAGTGAATGAAAAAACTGAGGTAAAATTTTAATTCTCATCAAACCTTTATTGTAATTTATTTTCTTCTCTTAAATATATTTAAGGGTTAACATTTTTTTAATTGTTTTTCTGGAATATTATTAAATTGATTATTTTCTTTCGTTCATATATTTACTTCTTTCATATTTTTCCTATTTACTTTTTTACAAAAATTGAGTCTTGTTGTTATTACCTTTATATTTAAAGGAGTAAAGTTTTAAGATTTCATTTTACGATTAAAGTCTATTAGTAACAGAAAAGTATAATTCCTTACTATCCTTTTTAACATTATCCCGGAACAAAAAATAAAATAAATAATAGCTTATTAATTAATCTTTGTAATATTAAAGTAATATGCATTAAAAGTTAAATAAGTGGACGTCTTGAATTATAAATATTGTTAATAAAAACTATTTTGCGTTATTTTAAGTTTTAATATTTTAGAGATTAAATTATTTATTAAAATAAATATATTTTTATTAATAAATTATAATCTAATTAATTAAACAACTATTTATTAAGATTTGAAAGCAAATCAAAAATTAACCTAAAGTACTATTCAATTGAAAATTTATGTTAAATTTAGTTTTTAATTACCAGTGAGGATAAATTCAAAAAAAAGATAAATGAAATTCTACCTAACACATTTTTGATAAAATAGTAGATCTATAATATTAATAGTAAAAATTTTAAAAGCAAATAAATGCGTTTAATCAAAAATAAAGTGTATAAAAATTAATTTTATTGATTATAACTATAAAAAAATAAAATATATCAAAAAAAGAATGATAGAGCAAACATTTTTAATTTACCAATTAAAAATTTTTTTCTAATCATTGCATAATTTTTTAACAAACAAAGAGCTTGAATAGAGTTTTTAAGGTTCGTAATACCTAATATATTTTGAAGTAGAATTTATCCACCTACAATAAGAAGTTAATATCAAGGTTTAAATTCTTTTGAAGATTAATAAATATTGTTAATTAGTCAGTTTAAAATTAAAGAAGGTTATCCTACTTTATAACTTTAGGCATAAATAAAGAAGTAATTTCTAATCTATGTTCCTGAATTTTATAAAGATTATTATCTGGCTGGAATATAAGGATAATAATAACAGTTAAATTTATGGATAATAAGAATCTTCAAAATATTGAAAAAGATTCTAATTCATTTATCCAAAAGAAGCTAATCAAGAACAAATTAGAGAGATCCACTTTCGAACAGCTAATTTTTTTTTAATATATGTGAAAAAATTAAAATAAATAGAATTGCAGTAAGATATTAAAATATTTTAAAATAAATGAGTAATATTAAGTTATAGTTTAAAACTGCTTAAAAGACAATTGGCTGGAAGAGATAATATAATCAATCAGAAGTTATAAAGAAAAACTTATGATGTTAAGAAAGCAAAAAAAAAAAATGCAATATTTGAAGGGTTTATGTTGTATGTTTTAAAATATTAAAAGAGGATAAAAATTTATTTTTATATTTAGAATATTTGTTATCCTTTAAAATTTATTAAAATAAAAATTATTAATTTAATCTTTGTCTTCAATCATTATTAATAAAAAATAAAATTTTTTTCAAATTGAAAAACTATAACTTTATTGGAATATTTTTATATTAACAACTGATAAATTTTAATTACTTTCTGAGATCAATTTTATGCATTATTTAAACTCTTTCTCATTCTAAGTTTAAGGTTAAGAAGTTATGTATGCTTCTTTGATTTAGTAGGAGTAATAAATATAATTTAAACAATTTAGTTATTGTAAAATAAGTTAATGATATTCTTTATCAAATATTTAATGTATCTAAATTTTCAATAACGAAAGCTAAATCTGATTAAGTAAGTAACTTTTTAAATTTTTTACTTTAAACCTTCTATACAAATATTATTTTAATTTTAGTATTTATTATATGTATAGTATAAACAAATGAAAACTCCATACATCTAAAATCTAGTAAATTTTTTAGCTGTAAATCATTTAACTTACAATAAAATATGTTAATTAAAACTAACTTTTTTTAAATTTATTTATTTTAACTATTTTTTAGTTTTAATTTATTATTTTTGTTTTATTTATCTTAAAATATTTTAGCTTTTTAAAAGTAAAATAAATTATTATTTATATGTAATTTTTTAATTTATTGAATTTTTTTAACTTTTTATTATTTAAATTTAATATTTATAATTTAAAATGAATTAATATATTAAATTAATTAATTATTTTTATTTTTTGTAACTTTTGTAACTTTTTTAGTGACAAATAAAATTTATTATACAAAATAATAAATATAAAGAATTTTTAAATTTATTTAAAATAAAAATCTAGATTGTTTATAAATGATTATTTACAGAGGGTTTGATAATTATTCAAACATAATGTAAAATAATATTAAAACATGAATGATAAAATTGAAAATTAATAAATATATTTCAATAATTAATTATTTTTCTTTACTCTCTTAACATAATTCTTAATAAAATTACAGTAATAAATGCTAACTGCTCTATCCATTTTGAAGATCTATTATTTTATCTACCTATTTATTTGTAACATTAATCTTAATT
Source organism: Tetrahymena malaccensis 436 (assembly GCA_000231845.2). NCBI lineage: Eukaryota > Ciliophora > Oligohymenophorea > Hymenostomatida > Tetrahymenidae > Tetrahymena > Tetrahymena malaccensis. The sequence continues at coordinate 91,399 of JH720138.1, read as the reverse complement.
TCTAACTTTATATTTATTTAAAAATATTTTTTTCTTAATTATTGACCAAATATTCTCTATTAAATATAGATCAAGTGATCTCCAAAATAAATTAATTGTTGAATTCTTGTATAAGCAAAAATATTAGTTTATATTAATATCAATTAAATTAATCAATTTTAGGATATTTTTTTACTAAAAAAACTCATGTAAATAAATAATATCTTAAAAATTATTCATTTTAATAATTAGTATTATTGATATTAAGCATGAAAAATAAATTCACATAATTAATGAAAATCTAATTTACATCAGGTTGTAACCTCATTTAAAGGGCCTCTAGTACAAAGATATAAAATTTTCATAGAAGTTGAATGAGTGTCTACAAATTCTAATAATATAAAAACATTAAAAAATGCGTCGTTAATCCCTTAGTGAAAAACACCAAAGATTTTAAAAATATTAAACCTTGTATTTGAATAATTTATTACCTATAAAAATTGTTATAATTAATTTATGAATTTTATTCATTAATTTCTTTACTTTTATTGCATAAATATATATATGAAATAAACACAAATTAAATGAAAAAAAGCATAAATTTTTCATTAAAATTTTATTTTAAACTTTTTTAGAAAAATTAACAAATAAAGTGAGTAAAAATTTAATTTATTTCTAAATAAAAATATAGAAGATTTAATTTAAAAAATTAAAGAAGAGGGGATTTTTTTACATAAATCAGATCTAGCTTTGATTATTGTAAATACAAATTTTATAAAATTTGATAAAAAATATCACAAACCTAATATACTGCAAGTAATTATCTAAATTATATTACTCTCACAAATTAAAGAAAAATAACTTAGCCCCAAACATAGTACGAAAAGGAATTCAAATAAAATTTAAAATTTAACTAAGAAAGGAATTAAAATTAACAAGTTTTTAATCTAATAATATTTAAATTAAACTTTTAATTTTTTAATTTGAAAAAATAATGTATTTTTGATTAAAAAAATTTAAGATAATGATTAAATTAATAGTTATTATTTAAATAAATTTTAAACGATTAAAAGTATTAGCTTATTTTATTTTTATTTTAAAGTTATAATAACTCTAATTTAATTATCATTTTTTTAAGTTAAATTCTAACTAAGTAAATTAATTCCGAAAATATGAACTCATTTGAGTGATAATTATATGTTTACATTTGAAAAATACAAATTTGTAACAAAAATTTATTTTTTCTTTTAAAAATTCCAAATTATTATTAAAAGCATTTTTAATATAACTATTATTCTTTAACAACTAAAAAAATTATTTAAAGAATTTAGTAATTAATTAGTATTTTTCTTTAAATATTTATTTAATTAGTTTTAGATATTCTAATTAATAATCTAAGTCATTCTGAAAAGTTTTCATTAATAAATGTGTCAAAAACTGGTTTTATAGATGAATACATCGATTGTTAAAATTCTAAAAAATATTCTTAGAACATTTCATTATCACCAAGATTAAAATAGCAAAATTAAATATCAGAGAGATTTAGAATGATATAAGGGCTAATTTCTCTGAATATTTATTTTTTCATTTCCAAAGACTCCAACATATTTTATAAGGCCTTTTTGTAATCACCAAGATTTTTATAGCAATGACCAACTTTGCACAGAGAATCACAAATATCAGGGTGATTTTTTTTGTATATTTATTTTGTTATTTAGACAGATTTCAAGTAGTATTCTAAAGCCTTTTTGTATTCACCAAGATATTCATAGCCATACCCAGCTTAATACAGAAATTTAAAAATAATAAGGTGATTTTCTTTGAATATTTATTGAAACATTTGGAGAGATTCCAATTAATATTCTAAGGCAATTTTTTTATCACCAAGATTTCTATAACATAACCCAACATTATTCAGATATGCAGCAAAATGAGGGTTAATTTCTTTGTATGTTTACATTTGGATTGAATCCAAAAAAAATTCTAAGGCATTTTTAAAATCACCAAGTTTATAATAGCAAAACCCAACATTATTCAGAGATGCAGCAATATGAGGGTGATTTTCTTTGAATATTTATTTTCTCATTTGGAGAGATTCCAATTAATATTCTAAGGCCTTTTTGTTATCACCAAGATTTT
>JH720138.1:10030-28542 GCA_000231845.2 Tetrahymena malaccensis 436 | reverse complement strand
GACATACCAAAGTCAGTATAAACATAATACCCTTAATTATTTAAAAGGATATTTTAAGGTTTGATATCTAGATGTAAAATATTGTAAATTCTAAATTATATTAAACCATCTAGTAAATTAAATATCATTTAAAGTAACTTATCCAAAGGAAATTCTTGTTTTTCTTTAAGCTATTCTAATTCATCTTTCAAACTTTTTTTGCATATTTCTAAGATTAAAATATGAATTTTATCACTAATTTCAATTATATCAAAAAATTTGATAACACAGACATGGCAATCAAACATTTTCATTATCTATTTTTCACCTTCGATTTATTTTTTATCACATCCAAATAAAATTTTAAAAGCAACTTTTTATTTATTTTATGTAATTGATTATTTATATCCTTTAAAAACTAGTCCTTCACCTCCTTTATTTAAATATTTACAAATATAGTATTATTTTTATTTTAATTTATCTAATATTATGTTCTTTTACTCCTAAAAAATTCTAAAATTAACATATTTTTTGCATTCTTTTTTATTTTAACAATCTTAACAATTATTGCATTTTTTTAAATTAATATCTTTACCTTTGTTTATTTATTCAAAATTATCTTTATTCCATTCAATTTTATTTTAACTTACATATTCAAAGTTATTATTTATTTGTAAAAAGGCATCTTTTGATAATATTATAACATGGGTAGAGCCATTAATGATAAAATGATTGAGTTCTTCATTGAAATTCTTTATTAAAAAGTATTTTTATAATTCAGAATCAATAGGATTATTTATGATAACAAATATATAATCTTAATATTTTTTTTAAACTTCTTCTTAGTAGCCAAGAAAGATATCTTCTGATTTATTGATACCGAAACATTTGCATAAAAAATATTATCTAGTTTTTAATATTTAAATGATATCTTTTTATTGTTTTTAAAACTTATAGCTTAATTCATTTTTATTTAACTCATTAAATGTATTAATATCCCACTTCCTTAAACAATCTGTATTTTTGTTTACTTTCTCTTATATTTAATCAGATTCTCTTTTAATTTAAAATTCATTGAAGAAGTATTCATTTACCAAATCAATATTATTTATTTACTAAATATTTTATTCTAATGAAGCATTTAATTCTTTTTCGCAAACATTTTCATGTTCAATTTAATTATTTTCCAAAAAGCTGAATAGAGTCTTGTAAACAAAACTTTAATATTCTGAAATAAATTTTTCTTAATTTAACTTGAATATAACTCCTTCAATTTGTTTATTTTAATACTCACAATATAATTATTTTCTATCCTTTAAAAAGAATAAAATTCTTAATTTTATATTTTTAAAACAATATTTGTTTTTACAAGTTTTCTCATCACTACATTCTGTGCAATTTTAGCAATTTTATGAATTAATTTCATAAAAATTTTCAATTTATTTGATATTTGATTTGAATTAGACTAACTATTCAATTTAATTTTCAATTTCAAGATAATCCTTTTTCTTCAATACTAAAATTGAAATTTTTTCTTATTCAAATTTAATAAGATCAAACTCATACCCTAAAGATTTAAGAATCAAATTCTATGAATCTATATTTTTTTATTCTGAGCTTTAAATGATTTTAAAAACATAATCATCAAACTAATCTTCTTCGTATATACTAAATCCAAGAATTAAGTCTTTTATAAAATTAGTATTAATTATTTTGCATAAATAGAATTATTTTTATTTTAATCTTTCAAAAATTTTTTATTTTTAAGATTAAAATATTTCGCTTTGAATTTCTTTGGGATTAACTCTATCAAAAATTTCCTACTCCCATACTTTTTTAACTTATAATACTGACCACTCTACTTCAATTTACTTTTCAAATTCTTCAAATTTGTAATTTTTAATTTCATCAAATATTTTTTCTTATTAAGAATTAAAATTTTAGATATTAATGTGTTGCTACTCATCATTTTTTTAATTTTTAAAAGTTTTTTCTTGAGATTCTTTGATTTGCTCACAATAGGCTTGTTAAGAAATTTACTCTTAAGTAATTTACTTTTTTTTTATATGAACTTCTTTTTTACTAATATCATTTTGTGAAAAGTCATTTTCATTTTTATAGAATTCTTTTTCTATATTTTTTTACTGATGATTATCTCTTTAATCATAAATTTATTCATGCTTATAACTCTACTCGCTATATTATTACTACTGATTGTTGTATAAGCTACTATCATTTTTTTATTGAAGCTATCTAAATGATTAAAAATTTTAATCATTAAAACTGTTAGGAATTGTAAAATTGATAGAATTATTATTATTTTGATCTTATTAATATATAAAAACATGTTATTTATAGTTTTAATAGGTATCTAAGCTCACATAATTTTCAAATATCTTATTTTAAAATGTATATTCTCTGGAAATTTGGCTTTCTATGTTATATTTTCCTTAGGATGAGCTATTATTTTAATCGGTTTTATCTCTTTTAGCTTAAACCATGTTTTTTATTATTTATTTTTTTTAAATTTCTTTTTAAAGATTTTTGTAATTATTATTAAATTATGTGATAAATTAAATTGGGGTATAGCTTTTTTTCATATTAAATTTAGCTTTCAAAATTATAATTTAGTTCATAACTTAACTGAAATTTAATCTATTGAATTTGCCTTAACATTTGAAATTAATTAAGATTTCAAGAAATCCCCGTTAAATTTCTTAACAGTTAAAGTTCGAAATTAATTAAGTTTTCAAGAGATCATCAAATTTCTTAACAGCTAAAATTTTAGTTAATCATAAATTAAGAAAGATAAATTATTACGTTCTAGTTAATGCATAACTTTTTAAATTAGTGAAAATGTTAGCAAGCTTAATTTTAATAAAATAATTAATGATTAAAAATAATCACTCACTATTTAATGGTAAAATTTTAATTAAATCACATAACCAAACCATTAATTAAATCTGACTAGATAGAATTTGTGCTAAAATATTTTTTAAGAAAAAACATATTTATGAACATATGAAAATCTCCTAATAATATGGCTAATTGAAAATAAAAAAATTTATTTATATCAAATAGTTTCAGAAATTTAGAAATAAATTTTAATTTAAACAAATATAATACAACTGTGTTTTACTTATAGTTCTGAATTTATAACATATAAATCAAATAAAATTAATTTAAATTATATATATATAGAGAGAGAGAGAGAGAAGAATCCTAAGATTCATGCGAAATACAGATTCCACGGGTGGGAAGTTGCAAATTTTATATTTTATGTTCCAAAATTTGAAAAATATTATAATAGTCATTATTTATTATATGGGCTAATAATAAATTAAATTTTTAATTATAAATTCTATTCTAAAATAGCAAATTTAAATTTAAATATTTATTTGCCAAATGATTTTGTAAAATATAGATAGTCATATAAAAATGACTAGATTTTAAAATGGCATTTGGCTATACTTAGATTATTAATATCCTTAAATATTTTATGTGAAAACAATTAAAATTAAACAAAATAAATAAAGTTTAAATATTTGTTTATACTTATATACTATTTAGAATCAATATCATTTAAAAACTAATTTTTTAAAAATTTTCAACTTATTTTTTTATCAATAAGATAATAATAACAACAACAGATAATACCATTTGAAGAGAAATTATAATTAGAATAAATATTATATTTAATTTTAATTTATAATCACATTATGTTTTAGTATATTTTATTTGGCAATTTCTTTATCACCAAGATAAATATAGCAACTGCCTACATTAAATAGAGATTTAATAATTGAAGGGTGTTTTTGTTGAATATTAATTTTCTTATTTGGAGATATTCGAATCAATATTCTTAGTACTTTTTGTCATTACCAAGATTTTTATTACATAACCCAGCACTATTCAGAGATACATAAATCGATGGGTGACTTCCTTCCAATATTTATTTTTTATATTACAATTAATAATCTAAGGCCTTTTTGTTATCACCAAGATTTTTATAGCAATTACCAACATTATTCAAAGATGCAACTAAATCAGGATGACTTTCTTTGAATATTTATTTTCTCATTAGGAGAGATTCCAATTAGTATTTTAAGGCTTTTTTGCTATCACCAAGATTTTGATAGCATAACCCAACATTATTCAGAGATGTAGCAATTGATGGATGATTTTATAAAAATATTTATTAAAATATTTAGAGAGATTCCAATTAATATTCTAATGCCTTTTTACTATCATTAAGATTTTGATAACATAACCCAACATTATTCAGAGATACAGCAATTGATGGATGATATTATTTGAATATTTATTAAAATATTTGGAGTGATTTCAATTAATATTCTAAAGCCTTTTTGTTATCACCATGATTTTGATAGCATAACCCAATATTATTGCGAGATACGGCAATTGATGGATGATTTTATTTCAATATTTATTAAAATATTTGAAGAGATTCTAATAAATATTATAAGGCCTTTTTGTTATCACCAAGATTTTGAAAACAGCTACCAACATTATTCAGAGATACAGCAATCGATGGGTGATTTTTATTGAATATTTATTAAAACATTTCAAGAGATTCCAATTAATATTCTAAGGCATTTTTGTAATCACCCATATTTAGATAGCATAATCCAACATTATTCAGAGATACTGCAATTGATGGGTGATTTTCTTTGAATATTTATTTTCTCATTTGGAGAGATTCTAATTGAATTTTTAATGCATTTTTGTAATCACCAAGATTTTGATAGGATAACCCAACATTATTCAGAGATGTAGCAATTGATGGGTGATTTTCTTTGAATATTTATTTTATCATTTGGACAGATTCTAATTGCATTTCTAAGGCCTTTTTGTTATCACCAAGATTCTGATAGGATAACCCAACATTATTGAGAGATGCAGAAATTGACGGGTGATTTTATTTGAATATTTATTTTCTTATTTCAAGAGATTTAAATTAATATTGTAAGGCCTTTTTGTTATCACCAAGATTTTGAAAGGAGCAGCCAACATTATTCAGAGATGCAGCAATATCAGGGTGATTTTATGCGAATAATTATTTTCTCATTTGAAGAGATTTCAATGAATATTTTAAGGCCTTTTTGTTATAACCAAGATTTTGATAGCATAACCCAATATTATTCAGAGATGTAGCTATTGTTGGATGATTTTAATTGAATATTTATTAATATATTTTGAGAGATTCCAAATAATATTCTAAGGATTTTTTGTTATCACCAAGATTTTGATAGCATAATCCAAGATAATTCAGAGAAGCAGCAATTTATGAGTGATTTTCTTTGAATATTTATTTTCTCATTTTGTGAGATTCCTAATAATATTCTAAAGCCTTTTTGTAATAACCAAGATTTTCATAGCAACTGCCAACATTACTCAGAGAAGCGGCAATTGATGGATGATTTTCTTTGAATATAAATTTAAATATTTGGAGAGATTCCAAATAATATTCTAAGGCCTTTTTGTTATCACCAAGATTTTCATAGCAGCTACCAACACTATTCAGAGAAGCAGCAATACTAGGGTGATTTTCTTTGAATATTTATTTTCTCATTTTGAGAGATTCCAATTAATATTCTAAGGCCTTTATGTTATCACCCTGATTTTTGTAGCAACTACCTACGTTATTCATAGATGCAGCAATTGATGGATGATTTTCTTTGAATATTTACTAATTCATTTTAAGAGATTCCAAATAATAATCTAAGGCCTTTTTGTTATCACCAAGATTTTCATAGCAACGGCCTACATTATTCAGAGAATCAGCTATATAGGGGTGATTTTCTTTGAATATTTCTTAATGCATTTTAAGAGATTCCAAATAATATTCTAAGGCTTTTTTGTTATCACCAAGATGTTGGTAGCAGCTACCAATACTACTCAGAGAAACAGCAATTTATGGGTGATCTTCTTTGAATATTTATCTTGTAATTTGGTGAGATTTTAATGAATATTCTAAGGCCTTTTTGTAATTAGCAAAGTTTAAATAGCAACTACTAACATTATTCAGAGATATAGCAATCTATAGATGATTTTTTTAGAATATTTATTTTATCATAAGGAGAGATTCCAAATAATGTTCCAAGGCTTTTTTGTTATCACCAAGATTTTGATAGCAACTGCCTAAATTATTCAGAGATGTAGCAATATCAGGATGATTTTGATTGAATATTTATTTTCTAATTTCTAGAGATCCCAATTAACATTCTAAGGCTTTTTTGTTATCACCAAGAGTTTGATAGCAACTACCAATATTATTCAGAGATAAAGCAATATCAGGATAATTTGGTTTGAGCATTTACGTTCTCATTTGGAGAGATTCTAATAAATACTTTAAAGCATTTTAGTTATCCCCAAGATTTTGATAGCATAACCCAGTATTATTTAAAGATGCAGCAATATCAGGGTGATTTTCTTTGTAAATATATCGAAACATTTCGAGAGATTCTAATTAATATTATAAGGCCTTTTTGTAATCACCAAGATTTTGATAGAAACTGCCAACACTATTCAGAGATGTAGCAATTGATGGGTGATTTTCTGTGAATAGTTGTTTAAACATTTAAAGAGATTCCAATTAATATTCTTAGGCCTTTTCGAAATCACCAATATTTTAATAACAATTGCCAACATTATTCAGAGATACAGCAATTTCAGAGTGATTTTCATTATATATTTATTTTCTCATTACTAGAGATTTAAGTTAATATTTTAAGGCCTTTTTGCTATTACCCAGATTTTTATAGCAACTACCAACACTATCCAGTGATATAGCAATATCAGGATGCTTTTCTTAGAATATTTATTATCTCATTTGAAGAGATTTTAATAAATATTGTAAGGCCTTTTTGAAAACACCAAGATTTTGATAGCATAACCCAACTTTATACAAAGACAAAGCAATTGATGGGTGATCTCCTTTGTGTATTTATTTTATCATTTCGAGAGACTTCTTGTAATACTAAAGGGCTTATTCGTGTTTACCAAGATTTTAATAGCAATTTCCAACACTAATCATAGATTCAATAATATTTTATTAATTTTATTGGATGTTATTTTATAGATTTGATTAACTAAATGTTTGCCAAATAACTAAAAGGTTCTTTTAATAAATAAGAGAGATCTGTAAAAAATAAGGTATTTCTTTATTTTTATCATAAGAATATGACATTAAAATATCTTAGATTTGATTTGCATACAATTTAAAAAATTAAATACATTCTTCACATTTTAAAAAGTATCTAAAAATTTTCTTCCTTAAATCTATACAGTATGATCTTTCATTTGCATTTTATTAAAGCATTTATTAATCAACAAATATCATTAATTACTCAATTATTCCTTTTAATATTTTATTCTATTCTGTCTCTGTGTTTTATTTTTATAAAATATCTTCAAAAAATTTGAAAATAATTTGAAAAGTTTTTCCTAATGAATAAACATCACTTTAATAATCAATAAGTTGATCACATTATTTTTATTATTATTTTTATTATTATATTTATTCAGGAGAAGCATAAAATGGAGTTAAAAATCTACTGTTATTACCATTTCTTATATGTGAGGATGTACCAAAATCAGTATAAACATATTTACCTTAATAATTTAGAAGAATGTTTTAAGGCTTGATATCGAGATGTAAAATATTGTAAATTCTAAATTATATTAAACCATCTAATAAACTAAAAATCATTTAAAGTAACTTATCCAAAGGAAATATATTTTCTATTTTAAGTTATTTTAGCTCATCCATCAAACTAAATTTGCATTTTTCTAAGATTAAAATTTAAGTTTAATCATTAATTTAAATATTTTCAATAAATTTGATAACACAAACATGGCAATCAAACGTTTTCATTATTTATATTTCCTCTTCAAGTTAATTTAAACTGCATTCAAACAAAATTTTAAAAACAAATTCTTATTTATCTTAAAAAATCTATCTATATCCTTAGAAAACTACTCCTTGACCTCCTCTATTTAAATATTCACAAATATAGTAATTTTTTTATATTAATTTCTCAAATATTATATTCTTTTACTCCTAAAAAATTCTAAAATAAAGGTTTTTTTTGTTTTCTTATTTTTACTTGCAATCTTAACATTAATTATATTCCTTTAAATTTATTGGTTTATCTTTGTTTATTTATTCAAAATAATCTTTAGTCCATTCTATTTTATTTTAACTCACATATTCGTAATTGTTTTTGATTTATAAAAATGAAGCTTTCGATAAAATTATAATATGGATAAAATTGTTAATGATAAAATGATTGATTTCTTAATGGAAATTCTTTATCAAATAATAATCTTATATTTCTTTATGAGTAGGATTATTTATGAAGACAAATATATAATCTTAATATTTATCTTAAATCTCTTGTTAGTAGCCAAGGAAAATATCTTCTGATTCATTAATAACAAAACAGTTGCATAAGAAATATTATTTTGTTTTTAATATTTAAATTAAATCCATTTTTTATTTTTAAAATCGATCGCTTAATTTATTTTTATTTAAATCATTAAATTTATTGACATCCCACTCTCTTAAACAGTTAGTATTTTAGTTTTCTAACACTTATATTTAATCAAATTCTCTTTAAAATTCATTGTATGAGTACTCATTTATCTCATTAATATTATTTATTTACTTAATATTTTCTTCTTATTAAAAATTTTAATTTTTTTCACAAATTTTTTCAGATGATTTATTTGATTGCTATTAACAAGCATTCTATGATGCAATTTAAATATTTTCTTAAAAGCTGAAAATAGCTCTTTAAGCAAAATTTAAATATTCTGAAATAAATTCTTCTTAGTTTAGCTAGAATATAATTCCCTCATTTTATTTATTTTAATACTCACAATAGAATTATTTTTAACTCTTTAGAAAGATTAAAATTCGAGATTTTATATTATTAAAACAATCTTTATTTTCACAAGTTTACTCGTCTCTACATTATGTGCATTTTTGGCTATTTTATGAATTTATTTCATATAAATTTTCCACTTATTTAATATTTGATTTGAATTAAATTAATTGTTCATCTTAATTAAAAATTTTAAAAAAATCAATTTTTTTCATTACTAAAATTGAAATTTATTCTTCTTCTAATTTAATAAGGTCAAACTGATAACCTAGAGTTTTAAGAATGAAATTCTATGAATCTATGCTTGCTTATTCTGAGCTTTTAATTAATTTAAAAATGTACTCATCAAAAATATCATATTTATCCAAATAAAAGCCAAGAATTAAATCTTCTTTCAAATTAGTATTAATTATTTTACATAAATAGAATGATTCTTATTTTAATCTTTCAAAAATTTTTTATTTTTAAGATTTAAAAATCTCACTTTGAATTTATTTGCTATTAACTCTATCGAAAATTCCCTACTCCCATACTTTTTTAACTTAAAATATTGATTACTCTACTTCAATTTACTTTTCAAATTCATCAAATTTGTAATTTTTGATTTCATTAAATATTTTAAAAATACATTAATTATCATAGCTATTGCTTTCTTGTTTAGAAATATTTTCAAAATTTTAAATATTGTTTTATTTGATTTCATCTGATTATTGAATAATTTTTTACCCATCATAAATTGATTGATCTTATTACTAAACTTAATTTATTACTTACTCATTATTTTCTTAATTAGACATAGGCTGAGAATTTAAATTTTAAATATTATTGTGTTGCTACTCATCATTTTTTAAAGCTTTATTTTTTTGAAATTCTTTAATTTGCAAACAGTTTACTTGTTAAGAAATTTATCCTTCAATAATTTGTTTTTGTTTGATATAACCTTCATTTTTACTAAAATTATTTTATGAAAAATCAATTTCATTGTTTTTTTTTTCTTTCTCAATATTTTTTTATTGATGAGTATTTCTATCGATATATATTTATTCATGGTTAAAACTCTACTCGTTATATTATTGAGTTTCATTTTATTATAAGCTGCTATCATTTTTTTATTGAGCATACATAAATTATTAGAAATTTTAATCATTAAAATTTTTAAACGATTAAAACTTCATAGAATTATTACTATGTTGATCTAAATTAGATATTTTAAAATTTTAGTTTTAATTGCTAGTCTAGCACATAGAATTTTCAAATATCCTATTTTAAGATATTTATTCTTTCATTATTTAGCATCTTAATTCTTTTTCAATATTATTATCATTTATGATGATATTAGTATCTTCAAACGAATTTTGCATATTTGCTATTTTTTCGATCCGTTTTGTTTAACACTTTTTTACTACTTGTTTTTTTTTAATTTCTTTTTACTTATTTTCCAATTTTTATTTATGTAATTAAATTAAATTGACGAGATAGTTCTAATTTAATATTATATTTACCTTCAAAAATTAAATTTAGTTTTACACTTAATTAATTTTGATTAAGTGATATAGCAATAAAATTCTAAATTGATTAAGTTTTGAAAAGATCATCATCTTTATTAACTATTACTATTTGATTTAATCATATAAAGATACAATTTTATGAGTTCTAGTTAAGGCTTCATTTTTCAAAATTAGTGATAATCAAAGCTAGCTCTGATTAGACTAGACAGAGTAAGCCAAAATTTAGTACTCACTTATTTTATTTAGAAAGAACATATCCCTTTTATAAAAAGTCGTAATATTACTAAGTAAATTTTAAAAAAAATCTACTTATATCAAATAGCTAACAATATTTAGAAAGACCTTTTAATTTAAACAAAAATAATTCAGTCTATTTTATCAATAGTCGAAATAATATTTTACATAAAAAAAAAAATTAATTTAGTTATTTATTAATTATATTTTCTTGCGAAAGCGGGAATCCTATATATTAAATGTAACAACAATAGCACTTTAAGGATTTAACATCTTATGGTGGCGCTATCACAAGATCAGAAATCTTGGAAGTGTAATTAAAATAAAGATTTGCTAATTTTATGTAGATTATAATAAATTAAATTTATAAAATGAATGTTTTTACAAAATATACTATGTAATTGATTATATCAAATATTTTTTAATAAAATATTTTTTTTATTTTTAAAAAGGCACCAATACCATTTTTGAAAATAAGATCATTTTATTTAATTCTAGTCTTAAATAACTATAAGATAACCGACAAAGATGGAATATCAACCCTCAACCATAATAGTTTCAAATGATTATTTTTTATTATTAAAGAAAATTAAAAACTACATATAATGATATTGAATATAATTGTTGTTGGGTTTCTATGATTTTGAAAATTTATAATTGAAAATATTATATTTTTTATTACAATTTATTACTATTTTAAATTTTTCATACTATTTTCATATAAATTAATTAATTCAAAATAATTTTTAAAGTTAAGTATTAAGATTTCTTTTTTTGATTAAATTTTCTAAAATTGACAATCTTTCTTTAACTTTTAATAAATGTGCCTTTTATAAATTAATATTCCATTTTACTCTATCACTTCTTTAGAAATTATATTATTAATTTTCTACTTTTACTTTTCTGCTAGCAAATTTTTATACACTTTTCTATCTATTTCTAATATGACTAAAAGAGTAAATTTATTTCTTTGAGCTAAGTATTATAAATCAACTAACGATTACTGTAAGAGGAAATATAAGATACCAACTAACTTTTATTTCTTGATAATTCATCATTTGCTTTAATTTTTCTCTAATTAGATATTTATTTTGTCAAATATTTTATCCTTTTTATTGTTATTTTTTTTAATCTCAATATATTCATATAGATAAAGCATATTATTAAAAATAAAGAGTATTTTTTAAATAATTTTTTTTAAATTAGGGTTTTAAATTCATAATTATTTATTTTACAAATACAAATTTATTTTATAGATGAATGAAATAATAAATAAAAATGCAAAATTTGAATTTTTCAGATTTTTATATTTTTAAAAATATTTGAATCAATTGTTCTAATTTGTTTCATTAGATTTTTCCATTTATTCAGCAATCATTTCTTATTCTATTAATTTCTTATACTTTTAGCTATCCATACATTTATGAAGCACTAAACTTGTAAAAAAGAAAATAGTTGCAGGAAGAGAACCAACATAAAAGCTTTTTATAGATTCTTATTTATACATAATATTTTTGGCAACATAAATAATATATTTTAACCTTAAATGTTAGTTGGGTTTAGCTAACAATCTTGCTCTTAAAGTATCAATAGGATAAGAAAATATGAATGTAGTATTAAAGATATACGAGGAATCCTATTCACTACAAATCATCCTAGGAAGAGTATTTATTAAATTAGAAGCCATATATAAAGAAAACCCTATATAAAATCCATGAATACTGAATTATCTGTAATAATTTTTGAAGATTGTAATCATTTTTTAATTAGTATTTAGAGCTATCAGATTGCTTACTAGAAGGAATGGATAGGAAATGGGTAAAATGAGTGATTAAATTAAATATTAAGTTTTTTTTTCATAAGGATTTGCTGTAAACTGTTAAAAAAAATATAATAAACTTGCATTAATCATACTATGAACTAAAGAGGGACAAAAGCCTTTATAAAAACCAAGGATTCCATCTTTTTTAACAATTCTAAACATCTAAAAATAGTTATTCACTTTATCTTCTAAACCTAACCTGAATGAAGTCTAGTTAGCTTGTCTTCTAAGATTTAATAATTCAAGAGGATAAAGTAAACCTCTCATGAAACATGCCAAAGGTAATTGACTATAAAGAGGAAGAGTTTTTAAAGAAAAAGAGCTATCTTAACTATTATCAGATTATTCCATTTTTATTTACTTTTATAATAAGCGCTCTAATATTCAATTATTAGTTTAATTATTATACTAATAAAAAATAGCTGAAGAATTCATAAATTTATAGATCAATTGAGTATGAAGTCAAATAATTTAAATAAAAATAGAATGAGATCAAATAAAAATAGAATGATATCAAATAAAAATAAAGAAAATATCAATATTTATAAAATTTTATCTAGTCTGTAAATAAAAGAGCTATTTTAATTATTATCATAAGCGCTCTAATATTCAATCATTATTTTAATTATTATACTATTAAGAAATGGCTAAAGAATTCATAACTTTATGGATCAATTGAGTATGAAGTAAATAAATTAATTTATTTATTCTTTTTGATCATGAAGTAGAAAAATAAAATCTATCATTCAAGAAATTTCCATCTAATTTATTTATGAAATAAAGTAATCAAATAATTAAAATTAAAATAGAATGAGATCAAATAAAAATAAAGAAAATATCAATATTTACAAAATTTTATCTAGTCTGTAAATAAAAGAGCTATTTTAATTATGATCAGATTATTTGATTATTTTTTTTAAAGTTGAACAGATCTTTATTTAATATTTAACATTAAATATAATAATATATTATAGTATTATTAAGTCATCAAATAAATAATTTATATTTTAATAGATAAATAAACAGTTAAAAATATCTTAAATGTATTTATTATGAAGTAGAAAAATTAATCAAATTAAATTCAAAGAATTCCTATTTAATTTATTAAATATAATAAGCTGATTAATATTCAATCTTTAATTTAATAGCAATGATTAAAGAATTCATAACTAAATGGATTAAAAAACAATTGAGAATGAAGTAAATAAATTAATTTATTCTTTTTGATCATGAAGTAGAAAAATAAAATCTATCATTCAAGAAATTTCTATCTAATTTATTTATGAAAAAAATTAATCAATTAATTTTAAATTAAAAAAGAATGAGATCATATAAAAATAAACAAAATATCAATATTTACAAAATTTTATCTTGTTTGTAATAAAAATGAGCCATTTTAATTATTATCAGATTATTTGATTATTACTTTTTTTAAATTTGAACGGCCCTTTATTTAGTATTTAAAATTTAATAGAATAATATATTGTAGCATTATTAAGCCATCAAATAAATAATTTATATTTTAATATATAAAAAAACAGTTAAAAATATCTTAAATTTATTTTGTTGTAGAAAACAATTAAATTTATTATTAATTTTCTTAATTTAAGAAATCATTCAAATATAAAATTAAAAAAATATTAAATCAGTTTATTAATTTCATAATAGTATTTAAAATAAATTTCTAACTGTTATTTTTAGAAATTTGAAAGAAAAATTGAATTTAAAGACATCAACATTTTAAAATTTTGTTCGACATATAACATATCGAATTGTTCAACATATTAAGGTTTTTTGTCTAAATAATTAATTAACTTCAATCAGTACCAAAAATTTTTTTACGATTACCTAGGTGTTCAACTTATCTAGGTTCAACTTTATGTATACATTTTTTTATTTAACAAAAAGAAATAATAAATATGAAATGAATTGAAAGTATTTTTTTGATAAAAAATCAAAGAGAAATGGATAAAATTAATATATAATATTTTTAAACGATTTGAATATTTTAAAATCTAGATTAAACTAACTAATTTTGTTTAAAAAATTAAATAGAAGTTTCTTGAATTAAAAAAAATTAAATTATTCTACTTGATTGATCAAATTAGCATTTAGTTAAATATTTTTAAATTATCTCAATTATTTGATTTAGATAACTAATTTCTTTCAAAAATTAAATAGAAATTTCTTGAATTAAAATAGATTTGATTTTTCTACATCATTTTAAAAAAGATTAAAATAATTTACTATTTTTAGCTTTTTTTAACTCTAAATAATGAAATCTTGAATTGATCATTTAATAAAAATTTATAAAATAAAAAATTTAATATTGAAGCTCTCATCATAAGCAAATAACAAAAATGGATTAATCTGATAATAATTAAGATAGCTCTTTTGATTTAAAAACTAATTAATTGATTATTAATCTTAATTAAATGAAATATAACTATCTATATTATGATATTATAGTTACCTCTTATCTTTATCCCATTTTATTATTAAATCTTAGAAGATAAGCTAACTAGTCTTTGTTCGCTATAGGTTAAGAAACTAAAGTGAATAACTATTTTTAGATGTTTAGAATTATTAAAAAGGATAGAATAGATGGTTTTTATAAAGGAATTTCACCTTTATATTCATAAAAATTATTACAAACCTATGTTTAGACATTTTTTCAAAATTCTAGCGAATTTAAATTTAATGAATTAATTAAATTATCTACTTTATATATTACCTATCCTATGATTCTAATCAGCGATATGTTGGCTCTAAATTCTTATAAACCAATTAGTAGTTCAAATGGTGGTTTTGAAATGTTTCAAATTCTTTATGATTAATACGGAGGTTTAAAAGGAATTTATAAAGGATTTTCTTTATTTTTTGTTGCTAATTTAATAAAAGCTCTTCCTTAGGCATTTGTCAATTAAAATAATAATGACAAATATTATCTATATTTTATAAGTTCAATCTTATCATACCCTTTTGAAACTTTAAGAGCAAGATTAATAGCTATACCTGATCTAAATTTAAATACTAAAACTATGTATAGCTTTGCCTAAAACATGTATAAATATGAGTCTATAAAAGGTTACTTTGTTGGTTACCTTCCTTTTCTTACTTTTAATTTAATGCTATAGGCATATAATAAATATTATTTGAGCTAATCACTTAAAACCAATCTAAAATCGTAAAAATAAATTCTAAAAAAAATAACTGATTGACATAACTTGTATTTTAATTAAGTATTCCTTTTCATCCAATAATATACTATTATGTAGATTCCATTTTTATTTTATATTTTATTCATGATTGAATAAATTTTTGAACTTCTAAATTTAGTTCATATAAGATAAAATCCCACAAAAAGAAATAATGTCTATTTGCTAAAACATCATATCAGCTTGATGTGCTCTATCAAATTATTTTATTGTAATTTTAATTATTTATTTTAACATTTTATAAAAAATAAAATGAATAAAAATATTTTTATGAAAGTTATTTCATGCAACAAATATGAAAATTCTTTATTGAAAAATACTTAAAATTTTTAAAAAGTAGTAGTTTCTTATTTAATCAAGAACATTTATTTTATTGATCAATTATAAGAAAGATAGATTAATAAAATTATTTTAATGTCAATTAAGATATCATTTTAATATGTTATCTAAAATCGCTCAAAATTAGTAAGATAACTGTACATTTTTATTTTATTAACGTTGTTAACGGAAAATATTCATTCAAATTTTAAAAACTAGTTTGTCAAAGTTTAGTATAAAGTTGAAGATTCTTTCATAAATATAGCTTTGCATGAAATATTTTAAGAAAAAATTAAAAACAGCAGAAAAATAAAATAAATTCTAATAAAAATGGTAAAATTTTAATGTAAATACATATACCCTTAGTTTATTTTGAATATTTGTAATATCAAAATAAAAAAAATAATATATTTTTATTTTTATTTGTTACTCTTTTTTAAAATATATTATTTTTAGTTGCTTTAAATGAAATATTAATTATTAATAAAGCGTATGGCTTCAATATTCTTTTGGAAAACTATTAAAAATTTTGAAAAATTTATAAAAATTTTCAAAATTTGAAGAGTATAGTTGGTGCTGAGTTCACATCTGAAGAATCTATTATATACTATCCAAATTTATTTTTATTAAAAAATAAATAATTAATTAACAATTTTTATAATTAATTAAATTTCGATAAAATTTTCTCTACCTAAAAAAAAACAAAATAAATGATATAATAGAATAAACATTTTTATAAACTAGAACATGTAAATATTTATTTTGCAATTAATTACTCTTTAATTTTAATTTTACCATTAAAAAAGTTTTTAAGTTCTTCTCATTAAACTCATACTCATCTCCATATTTATCTCTAGTAAATTTGTTATATAAAAATTATTCTTATTAATTTTATCAATATTATCAATTTACATTTTTTTTCAAGAAATATTCTTATAAATATTATTATTTATTTATTTAAATTTATATGTATTATTTTTATCTGATATTTCATTTTCAATATTTGCTGATATAAATTTTAATAGTTTATTCTTAATTCATATTTTTTATTCATTTTTCCTTCTAACTAACTAATATTTTCTTCAATATTTAAAAAGTTCGAATTATACTGGTGATAGAATATAATAGAATATAGTCTAAATTGGTGATGAAGGTGCCTCAGGCTTAGGCTCTGCATTAGCAAAATGCACTAATCTCTCAAATTTGACACTTAATCTCCGGTAAAAACAGCTTGTTTCTTATAGATTGTATTAACATAAAAATGAATTAAATCTAAAACAATCTTTTTACTTGATTGATTTACTTTTTGATTATGATTGTGTTTTTTAATTTAATTCGTTTTCCATTTTAAACATTTGCTGATATAAATTATTTCATAGTTTATTCTTAATTTATATTTTTTATTCATTTTTCCTTCAAACTAACTAATATTTTCTTCAAAATTTAAAAAGTAGTAATTAAATTGGTCACGAAGGTGCCTCAATCTTAGGCTCTGCATTAGCAGAATGCACTAATCTCTCAAATTTGAAACTTAATTTATCGTAAAATCAGCTTATTTCTTATTTGGTTTAGATTGTATTAATATAAAAATGAATTAAAACTAAAACAATCTTTTTATTTGATTGATTTACTTTTTAATTCTGATTATGCTTTTTTAATTTAATTCATTTTCCATTTTCGACATTTGCTGATATAAATTATTTAATAGTTTATTCTTAATTTATATTTTTTATTCATTTTTCCTTCGAACTAACTAATATTTTCTTCAATATTTAAAAAGGGAAAATTAAATTGATGATGAAGGTGCCTCAGGCTTAGGCTCTACATTAGCAAAATGCACTAATCTCTCAAATTTGACACTTTAACTCTAGTAAAAACAGTTTATTTGTTTGAGATTGTATTTATATAAAAATGAATTAAAACTAAAACAATCTTTTTACTTGATTGATTTAGATTCTGATTATGCTTTAGAGAATTAACAATGGGGGCTTATTTTAGATCACCCCCAAAAATTCATTTTATTTAAATTTATTTATTTAAAAATTTCTAGAAAATTAAATAAAATTATGTATATTAAATAATTTCAAATTTAATTTAAAAAATATAAAAATATAAAATTATAAATTATAAATCTATTATAAAAATAAATAAATTTACTTTAAAGAGTTAATTTTAATTATAAAATGAGTAAATTCAGGCATTAATGCCTAAATTTAACCCATATTTATTTTAAATATTAATTTATTATATAGCATTTCCAGGAATTAAATTCTTACATCACTGCGTTTGCAAGAATTTAATTCCTGGAAGTGCTATATTTAATATTCTATTCTTAATTTATATTTTTTATTCATTTTTCCTTCTAACTAACTAATATTTTCTTCAAAATTTAAAAAGAAAGAATTAAATTGGTGATGAAGGTGCCTCAGGCTTAGGCTCTGCATTAGCAAAATGCACTAATCTCTCAAATTTGACACTTGAACTCTAGTAAAAACAGTTTATTTGTTTTAGATTGTATTTATAT